>CM023960.1:34173794-34189867 GCA_013407115.1 Glycine latifolia
TATAACATATTCACATATACATATCAATATATAATAGAAAATTAAAATTTTTCTAAATAAAAGAAAATAAATAAACAAAAATAATTATTTGCTTAAAATTATTTCTATTTCTTGACACTAACTCTGCTTGGAAAAAATAATAGTGATTATGTTTATTTTAATTTGTTTTTTGTTATTTAATTAAATATATATTAACTATGAGAATAAAATTAATTTTAGTAGGACAAAAATCTTTAGTGAAAAAGTTTATCCCATGAATTTAATGTAAATATCCGTATTTGTTTTTTATAATCTGAAAAGTTAAATATAAATTCATCTCCGTGTCATATATTTTATATCTATACGAAAAGTTAAGTTTAAATTTCTCTTCATACTTTCATATAAAATAATCATATCAATTATTTTTTTCTCATACTTTCTATGTTGTTTGGCAAATACAACATTCAATAAATTATTTAGGTCAAAAAAGAAAAATCATCAAAAAAGTATTATTAAAATAATATTATAATAATAACAAATATAATTTCATCATAATAACTTATGTATTAACGTGATTTCAGGTCAATTATTTAACCTTATAAATTAAGTGAGAATTTTCTACTTGTTTTATAAAATAAAATATTTATCCCTATGTATTACATTTTATATAATTTTATTTTAATATATCGGCTATAATATGAATATATAAAAGAAAATTTAAAATTTGTTTACGAATAAAGAATCTTGAATAATTATTTAAGTCAAAATATAATAAATAAAAATTAATTAATTACTTAAAAATTAATTTTAGAAACTAATTTTGTGTACAGAAAATAATAGTGATGATGTAATTTAATTTAATTTTTGTTACGTAATTAAAAATAAGAATTTTATAAAATCTAAAAACTAAAATTACAAGGAGAAATCAAGAGACCAAAATCCAAAATCAAGAATTAAAGAGAAATAAAAATTATAATTTAGTATTATTTTATAAGACACACTACCAAAAAAATGCAAATTTTCAACATAGTTTTTCCCATGGAAGCTATGCCGTCGGAAATGGCTGGCTTACCCTCAAATGTTATCCATTGCAATAATGCTGTTGAAAATTATTTTTGTTTTTGATGGATATTTTTGGCAAATTAAGTTTCCGTGGGAAATTATTATTATACTGAAAATGAAAAGCCCCAACCCTAACCACAAACTATAAATCCCTTTTTCCTAAACCCACCGTCGCACCCTCTTTGAACCCACCGCTGCACAACCTCGACCGCCATCATCGTACCTCGCACGACGTTCGAAGGCCTTCGTTGATGTTGGTAGGCCGCAGAGCTCCCTAGCTCCCTTTCTGTGTTGAAAGAAAAAGTTTAAGTGATCAAGTTCGCATCTCATCCAGATTGCTTTCAATTGTGAAGCACAAGATTATCGAAATTAGCGGTTAGTTAGCTATACACCTCTTGAGACAACTTTTTTTTTTTGGTAAAATTTGTTATATTTTTTAATTTTTTATATTTATTCAATTTTTTTTTGCTTCAATGAGATTAGGGTGTGGGAAACTTTGAAACGCACATGTTTTGTATCATCAGATTTGTATAGTTTTGATTCGTTTTTCTTTTGGGTTAACTTTTTTGGTTTTCTTATAAGGAAGTAATTCTAATTTGGTTCCTCTTTTACGGGGGATTATTGGTGAGCATTGGGTGTGGCCTACTTTAAATAATTTTGAGTGTTTGTCATAACAATTGATAAAAATTGGGAGGCTACAAGGGTGCACAAAGTGATGCAGTTGCTGCTATTCGACACTTGCTGCACCAGAGAGGTGGGAATGAATAAGGGTGAATGGATTAGAAATTTATATTTATATGTATCAGCTTATATATGTATCACCTTATCATTTAAATCATTTATTGTATTAATTTTTTAAAACAAAAGTCTTTAATTAGTATTTAATTTTTTGGGTAAAAAATAATAAATTAATGATATAATAGAATGATATTTAGTGCAAGAAAATTTCAAGTATATATAATAGATTGTTGAGTAGGTGAGAATACAAAAATTCAAAATCAGAATGACAACTTCACTCTATGTATCTCTTTTTTTTTTCTTGTGGTGTGATTCAGTAGTTCACTCTTTGTTGATTCTCTTCACCCTATTCCTATTCAGCTTGACTCAAATTATGACATCGACATCAACATACTCTTCCTTTCCATTGTCAATAACTTGTTGCCAAACTCAGACAAATTAACCTTTATTAGTAGCTTCCAACCAACCGAGTATGA
Source organism: Glycine latifolia (assembly GCA_013407115.1). NCBI lineage: Eukaryota > Viridiplantae > Streptophyta > Magnoliopsida > Fabales > Fabaceae > Glycine > Glycine latifolia. Next base: position 34,176,050 of record CM023960.1, read on the forward strand.
TTTGCTACCAGGAGTTCCTTTAAAAAAAATCACCAATTTTGGTGTCAAAAATTGTGTAATGATATGGAGGCCACGATGTGTTACATTCAAATTGTATGACCACAAGAAAAAAGAAATGATAGGTGGAAGAGAATCAACTACGGGTAAGCTAATGAGACATACCACAAGAAAAAAGAAAAATAGATACATACGTTGAAGTTGACATTTTGTTTTTTATTTTATTGTATACTCACAGTCAACATTCTATTATATATATTTGAATTTTCTTGCACTAAATAAATTTTAGGCTACGCTTAAATTAAATGAAAGTCCTAAAAATTAATATATCATTTATTATTTGATAAAAAAGTCCAAAAAATTAATAATCATTTATTATTTTTTACCAAAAGTTAAATACTAATTAAGGACTTCTGTTTTGAAAAAATAGTCCAATAAATGATGTAATTTTTTAAAAGCAATAAATGATTTAAACGACACCTTATAATAAGACTAAACTATAATTTTAATTTATCTTTAATTGTTAATTTGTGATTTTCGTCCCTATTTTTTCTGTAACTTTAATCCCTAGATTTTGTAAAATTTAATTTTTTTTAGTCCAATCCTCAATTTTGTATGTGTTTTATTTCTTTTATTTTAGTCTAATTGAATCCTAGCATATTCATTTAAGATATTATAAAAAATAATTTCATTAATCAAAATATAAAATAAACTTGTAAAAAGTTATGGATTCAACTAAAATTATAAATTTCTCCAATGTGGGGACTAAAATAGCAATAAAAAATACAAGAGTGGAGGGAGGAGGGGGGAAATTGTAAATAAAAAATTAAAATAATATGAAAATTATAATTTAGTCTTACTTTGACTAGCTTATAAGCTAACATCTCCCAACTCAGAAAAAAAAAAGATAAACAATATAATAGAATGTATTTTTTGTTATCAGTATAAAATAGGATGAAATAAGTTTTATTTATTTTCATTGTATAAACTAGCTGATTTAATTGATAATATTTGGTAAGATTAATTGATAAATGTTAAATAAATGACATAAAATAATATATTTAATATTTTTTACATATGAATTTATTTGGTGAGAATAACTTGAATGTATATGTCTCTCACTTGATACATGATGCATACAAAAACAAGATACAAATAAGATCTTCTATTTAAAATTAACCATAAATATTTAAACTTTTGTTTAAATTAGCTCACATAATTAAAAAAAAGACATAAAAAACAATTCAACAAATAATTGTAAAACTGATATTATTCAAATGATTTTTAATTTTAAGAAATGGTATGATGGTGATACTTGACGAGTTAATTGTCGTGTATGCGTGTAAAAATGATTAATTAAAATAAGATGAGTTTTTCAAACATTTTAAAAAGGGTTTTTAAATTGAATACAAGGATAAAACATAATTTTGAATAAAATAATAAGGATGAAATTAAAAATAAAAAAGCTAGTAACTTTTAAGCTAATTTATTTTTCATAAGATGTTAAGATAAACTCATGTATCAAACAAATTTATCTTGGTTCAAATAATTTATAAGTTAGTCAAATGAGCTTATAAACTCGCCCGATAGTGCCTTACCAAATATAAACCCTTTTTATATTTTTTGTTTTAAAATAATATTATTAATAAAGTATTTAAATGTTAAAAATGATTTTATACAATATAATTATAATAATGTTTATTTAATTTAATTTTTCGATTTTTATAATACAAAATTGAAAAATTATTGTTCTATCTTTTAAGATGATAAGTTATTAAAAATAAAATTCAAATATTAAAAATAATATATTTTTTTACATTTATGAGATAACTTATTAACTATTTCTATCAAACATTTTCAATTAAATCAATTAGTTTATAAGCTAATTAGCTAATTTTAGCAAGCATAGTAATTATGACATCATTTTTTAAATGTCACAAATTAAATATTGAAAGGATTAACATAGTGGTGTCTTGCAAAATTAAATTATTTCAATAATGAATTATATGTATAATTGATTATTATTATAATTAAAATCAATTTTTTCATAAGTTTATAATTACACCATCAATAATTTTTTTTGGAATCCCGGTCAATAATACATTATATATATATATATATATATATATATATATATATATATATATAACTTTATTTCATTCAAAATAGCATAATTTATACAACTTGAAATATACTCAAACTCATGGACGCCAGCAAAAGACAATAATAACTTTTCTATTGTTGTTTCTGTAAAAATAACAACTTTTCTATTGCTATCACAACATTCATAAATGTTAAATCAAACCAACCTTAACGTTAAGTGCTTATCTTCTAAAAAAAACGTTGAGTGATTGTGAAAAGGAATTGCGTGAGCAAATGTAGTGGCAACTCAGTAACAACATAACAAAAGTGGTGGGGCTTAAATACTTTGAGGGGGCCAAAATAGGAAGAGTCATCCATATACGTAAACTTCAAAAAAACGTAATAATAACTTAACAAATAAATTAATAAAAAATAATGGAAACAATAATTTTTTTCAAATTCCAGACATTTTAAACTCTCGTTAACTTCAGTCAAAAAAAAATCCGACTAAATTATAATTTGAATCTTTATCTAATTATCGATTCACAGTTTTAGTCCTTTTTTTTTTAATTTTAGTTTACTCATATTAGAAATGTGCCATAAGGTTCAAATTTTCAATTTTTCACACGATAGTTTTTTTTATATTATAATTAATTAAATTATTTATTGATAATATCTTAAATGGATTATTAGATATAAAATTTAATTGGATCAAAATAAAATAAATAAAATATCTTCAAAATTATTTTTTTACTGCATCTGCAAAATTAAATATTGGACAAAAATTATGAATTTATTAAAATATGAGATCTAAACTTGAAAAAAAAAGAGACAAATCATAGGTCAAGATTTTAAATGGACCAAAATTATAATTTAACTTGAACTAATCTAATAGATAAAAGACATTTCAACTAATTAACATAAAAGACAATAAAAATATTATTATTAACAACATTATGATTCAAGTTGTCAATCCACGGTATATTAAAACAAGCACAGTCAAAATTGTACTAAACTTAATATAATACATTTTTTTTTATTCTAGGTACATGTAATCCTAATTTCAAAGACAATAAGAAAATTACTAAAAACTAAATATCACTCAGTATAGTGTCACAAATCACAATGAGAGTAGCATTTTCTAAAAGAGATTTAATTATTTAAGAGAGGAATGTCTTCTTATCTCTTCGAATAGCATGAAAAAACTCTCACTTTTCCTTTTTTCTTCGCAGCAGTTGTCACAGAATTCCTTTTCTCGGGTAAGATGAGTTTTGGGTTCCAGAGCTTTGTTATTTTCTTAAAAGAAAACACTTATCATTATATTACGCATATATATGTTCACTTTCTTTTTTAAAGTCAGCCACCTAGTTGGATATATTTAATTAGGATTTCAAAAGTTTATTTTAGTATACATTTTTTGTAGATTTTAAAATGTTATGATTTATTAGATTTAAAAAAAGAAATTATAACTAAGATTTTTTAATTTGAATTTTAATAAATTTATATAGAAATAATTTTAAATTTTGATTTTTTTTTATAAATTTATCATATATATTTACAATAATTTTTCCTTCAAATTGCAACTGAATTGACTTTTCAATCATACTATGTGAACAAATGTCTAGGCCGTAGTGCTCAAACCATAGAAACCACATATAACTTTTTATTCTCCCCTCAAATTCACTAGTATCATCTTAGAGCTTGAAATTTGATGTCAACGTTCGAGATATTATACAAGATGTTTATCCCTCGCACACACAAGCAAACTTGACGTGCATCCCCTGCCATCATGATTACTACGGTAGAAAAAAAACAAACTTGCCCACACCTGGGTCTTCGTCATGTGGTAATATGAATATTGGTTCCAAGGATTAAAAATTGATGAGATTGTATTCTTTGAGAATAAAGTTATGAAAAGCAACTATGAGATAAGTTATGAAAAGCAACTATGAGATAATGAATTATATTATTAAGAAGTTTGAGTGAGATTATTTAATAGATATTTTTTATTATATAAAATCTTTTAAAATTTATTTTAAATAATAATTCAGTTAAATCTTTATGATTTTGAATATCAATCTCAATTAAATATCACCAGATTTTATTGTCATATAAAAAATTCTATTTTTTTTTATCTTGTTAAAAATTTGTGATTAAATATCATAATTTTTTTTATCTTAATTAAAAATTATGATTGAATATCAATAAGACTATTTTATATAAAAAAATCTTTTAGTATTCTTTCAAATTCTAATTAAATACACTTCTTTAAAAGTTTCAACAACAAATATAGTTTAAGATAACCAAGAAATAATTTTGAGGAAAAGCATCATGCACAATGAAAGTTAATATTATTTTACATTATCTTCTAATTAGAAATTATTATTTATAATAAATTAGTTGATTTTAATAGAATTATTTAAAAAATTATATCAACTATAATTTGTAATTCAATAATAATATAAAATCATATTACACAATCAGTGCATTGTTATTAAATTCTATATTTCTTTTATCTAATTTTTATATTAAATTTGAAATTAAAATAAAAAGTATATTTGGAAGGAGTCAAAAGTTAAAATTGAATACTGAATATACAAGGTTAAGATAAGACATATGACTCACTATGATAACAAATTTTGAAAATACGGAAGAAAAATTATAAAAATATTAATTTTATGATCGTAAATTTTTTCATAGTAATTTATTTTTTGGTAAAATTAAACATATTTTTGTTAGATTTTTGTAGCAACTTCTTTAAACACTTTCTTAATTAACAAAATTAGTTACTTTATTTCTCTATTTTCTCAAATATATTTAGAAGACACCAAAATTCAATCAATATTCATCTTTCCTCAATCTCATATGAAAAAGTAACAAAAATGATAACTTTTGGAGTTATTTAGTCACCATAAATTATTTAATATTTGTAATTAAATTTCACATGTAAATTTTTAGTTATGTCAAATTATTGTCTAACAAAATTATCACTAATGAAAAATAAAGATATTTTATTTGTGAAAATTATAATTATTATGAAATTAATATTTTTAAAATTTTATAGAAATTTCAGATATATTTTACCTGATAAATATTTATATTATACATTATACTGTATACAATACCAGTTAATTTTAAAATTGATATAAAAATATCTAAATTCTTTATGATTACATTGATATACTAGTAATAAATAATAATAATGTTCTTGCGGCAACTTGCGATTCGGCAATTTATTTTATTCTTAGTCCACTTGAATGATTGAAGAAAGAAACAAAGTGATAAGGAAATTAGGTATAACTGAGGAAGGCGACACCAAGGTCCAGTATGAACGGGGGCCAAGAACCAGAATAAAAATTCACGACTTTACATCCAACGGACAAGATCAAACGATAAGAAATGAACGGAGGATAATAGTCCACGTGGATGGAGAGGACACATGGCGATGCGTTAATTGATGCATCACGTCGGTGGAATAGAATATATAGAAACGAAGATAAGCTTCCGTTTTCATAAAGTCAATAAAATCGGAAAAACAACGCAAACCCTAATATTTTTTTCCTCTTTCTAGATACACAGAGATAAAAGAGAGAGAAAGAGATTCCTTTTTATCTCTTTCTCGCTCCTTCGTTGTTGTTTCGTTGACGTTGCAGAGCTTGCTTGACCCCAAACCCTTCTTCCTTTGTTTTCTTTCTTTCCCCTTTCCTTTTTTCCACAACCAATTAGGTATCTCATCCTCTTCGTCTTTATCATCTTCTTCTTCTTTTTCTTCGTCAAGATCTATAACGTTTTCCCGAGTTTTTAATTTACCGCGCTTTGATTTTTCCGCTCCCTGCGATTCTCGGTACTTAATATTTTCCACGATGCTCTGCCCTCTACTTTGCTTTTGTTTTTAGGTCTAGATCTGATTCTATGCCACACTATTCTGAAACCCTTTTATTCGTTTTACTTGTTCTCTCGGTTTTCCCGCTGTTCAAGGTTTTTCCTTCTCATGTTGATTTTTCTGTTGAAAGGGTTTCTGCGTGGAATTTCCACTTGATTTGATGTACTATACCTATGTTACGGAGTAGATCTTTTACTATCTTTTGTTTTGGTGAATTTTGGCTTTGTTGATCGTTTTACGGTGGATTTGTTCTTGGTAATTTACTTGATTTTTTGCTTAGTATCTGCTTTTTGAGATGATTTGGAAGTATTCTTTAGGACTGATCTAGGAGTTTGTTTGTGGCGATTATGTAGGGGTCGGTTAGTTTTGGATCTAATTTAAACTTTATAAGGGGATTTGGTTTTGACGGTGGCTTGATTAAAATTTGCACGGGGCATGTTTGTTTATTTTTATTTTTTATTTTTACTTTGATTGTCAACCAGTAATCTGTTTAAGGGAGTTTATGATGTGTTGTGTCTTTATGTTGTGTTTTGCAGGTCTATGCTACTTCTTTGTCTGTATCTTGGAAGTGAGAGTAAGGCTAGGATTGTTTTTACTTGGAAAGGAGAAGCGTTTTAGAAGACAGTTATGCGTACCGATGGTTAATTCAGTGCCAGATTTTTTTAGCCTACTTCAATATATTTTGTTGAGGATTTGCTATTGAATCGTAATAACAGAAGTTTAAAAGAAGGGTTTTGACTTGTGAGCTTTTTAGCAGACTAACTACTTTGGAATCATGCCTGTTTCAGGACATGAAGAGGTGTTTATTTCCTTTCTGATTTACAGCTAACTACGATTAGAGAACCATGCCAATTTGTTCTTTTTTGGATATTGATTGCTTGATCTTCTATTGACAGACCGGGGTAAAGTCCTATGCTGGGAAATTTAGTGGTTTAATTGCAGGTGTGCCTATCAAGAAAAGGAGGTTCCCTACGATTCAGCCTTCTTCTGCACCTGTGTCTGAGGAACCATGTTCTCTCACTGAAGAAACCGAGTTACAACGTAAAGAAAATTCAAGCACTTCTCAAGGATCAACTTTACCAAATGCTGCAGGTGCACCAATCAAGAAAAGAAAGTTCCCATATATTCAGCCTTCTTTGGAAGAGGCTTCACGTTCAGAAGAAAGTGATCCCTTGCGAAAGGAACATTCAAGCACATCACCGGGTTCAACTCTTTCTCCCAGTTCTTCTGGTTTATCTGATGCTAATGGAATCCCTGCGCTTGAAGATAAGAAAGCAAGTACTGATGTTACCAATGTTAACATGGTGCAAAGCAACTCTTGCTTCCTTATACCCAAACGTGAGCAATCAAATGGCGGAACTCAATCATGTACTTTGGACGTCATGGATAGCAAAGATAAGATACTCAGTCAAGGTAGCAATAAAATATTGGAATCCCAAATTATCAAAGGGAATCCTGAACTCTTATTGGCTGCAAAGGAAGGTCTTGCTCTTAGCATTGGAGCTGATGTAAGCAAACAAAATGTACAAGATATTTGTAAACAAGAGACTCCTTTAGTTTCAGGAAGTACTGGTTTATCTTTAAGCTTAAAGGAGCACCTCTTTCCTGCTGTTGCAAGTGTGGAGAATGATGGGAATCGTCAAAAAACAGAGAAAGCAGAATCTGTCTCGTTGGAATTATCTTTAAGCAAAGAAGACTGTAGTACTCACAGTTTAAATACTGATGCTAAAACTGATAGTGACACAACTAGTGTTCAATCTAACAGGGCAAACTGGGATCTGAATACTACAATGGATGCATGGGAAGAATCTGGGACTGAAGCTGGCTCGGTTAAAACAAGTATTGATGGGCTGAAAATGACTGATAGTTCACTTGATGAAAAGGAGTTAGTGTGCTCTACAGGGATGACACTGCCGACAAGTGTTGTGTCTGTAAAGCCAATGTGTGAAGAGAATCAGGAAAAAACTTTCACTTTTCCATCTGGACCCTGTGGACAGCAGTTTAAATTTCTCGACTCAAGTATTCTATCACTTACACCTAGTCAGAAATATATTGAGGAGCCCTCTAGATTATCTGTTAAGCTGAATTCTGGTAGTGCTATTCCCAATGCGAGCTTGTCAAGTGTGGCTTCAACTGTGGGTGATGCAAATACTTCTAGTTTTAGGTTGGTAAAACCAGAACCATTTGATGAGAACTCAAAAAAGGATTTGAAGGAAGCTAATGCCTCTCCTGTGGGTTCATTAGATAGTGTTGCTGTTAAACAAGAAATTGTTCAGCCTTCCACTGCCAACACTTCAAAGTTGTCAAATGTTAGCAATCTAATGAAAGTTGATGCTGCCTCCATTAAACAGGAACCAAATCACGAGGGTAATCAGGAAGGATCCAATGCTGCAGTGAGTAAAATGGGTCAGTTGAATAAAGATTTGCGACAAGGATCGGATAATTCTTCTCCTTCCTTGGCGATGCCAGTTATGCCAGAGACAACACAAATTTCTGCTGAGGCAGCTTGTGCTCCAGTGAAACCTATGTGTACAACAGAGTTATCAACCAGTAAAAACATAGTAAGCCAGATTGAAAATTCTAGTCTTACAGATGGAGGCGATGTTGAGAAAGTTTGTCATGGTGTTTGTTTAAATGCTGAGCAGGTTACCATAGAAACAGTTGCTATGCCTATGGTTGGTAATGGTCCAGAGTTGAATAATCCTGGTCTCCAAATTTCTTCTGTTAGCACTGAGGAAGAAAATGCTGCTGATTGTGATGCTTGCAGATTGAAACTCATGAATGAGCCTCCACCTGCCCCAAGAGGCAATGGTGAAGGTTGTGTAAGTGATGAAGAAAAGATAACCCTATCTACTGATATGTTAGAGGATGATTCTTACGGTTCTGATTACGAGTCAGATGAGAATCGTGCTGTGACTATTGGTGTGGACACTGAACGCTATGTTGAAGATGATGATTATGAAGATGGTGAGGTTCGAGAACCACTGGATCCTTCCACAGCAGAAGACACCATATGTGAGGTAAGAGAAGTAGAGCATCCCGACTGTAGTAATTTTGTAAATAAACAGATGGAGAAAGGAATGGTGAGTGGTGATTGTTCCACTTCATATCAGTTGATAGAAAATGATAATATTACTGCAATTCCAAGTGAAATAAATAATGAAGTTGTTGATATGGACATTGAAATGCATGAGAGGTCTGGTAAGGTCATTGATAAAAGTGTGTGTGTGCAAGAGTCATTGGATGATGAGAAGTCTAACATTGCTGCTCATGGTGCTAATGTTTTGCAAATGAAAGCATTTGATCTTTTAGAAGGAAAAAATGTCTGTGAAGCTCTGGTGGCAGAATCACCTTCCAATCAAGCCACTAATGGAAGCCGTGGGGTTGATTTCCAGTGTGCTGATGAGGTTGCCAAAACAGCTGACATAGCTAAACAAACTGACTTAGATTTTGAAACTATGGAAGTGTCTGCAAATGCTGATGATGCAGCCAAAGATGTTAATAATGGTGGTAATCCAGGGAGAATTATTGATCTGTCTCGAGCTACTAGTTCTTCATCCCCTGGTAAAACTAGGCCCATTTCAGGCAGGTCACTGTCATCTCGAGCTGGAAGAGATGTAGTGTCTGACTCACTTGTTGGGGATAAATTACACAGAGGAAGGTATAAGTTTTAGTCCTATAGATTATTTCTCTTTTATCGACTGACTTGTTTTCTTTTGCTCAAGTCTTTTTCTTCTTATTTTGATTTTCAGAGATGAAGTTTTCATTGATGGCCCTCACAAATTTTCTAGAGAAAGACATCACGATATCTCCCCTAGAAACTCTAGATTTAACTTTGTGCGAGGTAGAGGAAGACTTAATAGTCGATTAGACTCAGTTCGTAGTGAATGGGAATCGGACCGTGAATTTTCTGGTGAGTTTTATAATGGTCCAAGTCAGTTTCGTGGGCCCAGACCTAAATATGCACCTGCTTTTGCCGATACCGATATGGAGTACAATAATGTTGCACCTGATGGGTCATATGTTGGTAATGGTCGATTAGGCAGAAAGCCATTGAATGATGGTTCTTACATTGCACCGAGGAGACGTTCACCAGGAGGAAGAGATGGCATCCAAATTGGTCATAGAAATCCAAGAAACATTAGTCCAAATAGATGTATTGGAGATGGTTCAGACTTGGTTGGAGTGAGGCATAATGATAAATTTATGAGAGGCTTGCCTGAGGATAACATTGATGCTATGTTCACACGGCCCCAAACATTTGAGGGAATGGATGGTCGTTTTACGAGAGGGAGTAGGAATTTTTCTTCCATGCAGAGAAGGGGTCCTCCTCGAATTCGTTCCAAGTCACCCATCAGATCTAGGAGTCGCTCACCCGGTCCATGGTCATCTCCAAGAAGAAGGTCTCCTAGAAGAAGATCCCCTGATGGTTTTGGTGGGCATCCAGAACTAACCCATAGAAGATCACCATTTTACAGGGTTGACAGAATGAGGTCCCCTGATCGTCCTGTTTTCCCTGCAGAGAGAGTGGTGAGGAGGCATGGCTCCCCCTCTTTTATGTCAAGACCTTCTAATGATATGAGGGACATTGATTCTGCAAGGGACCATGGCCATCCGAGGTCTGGTCGAATTTTAATCAGAAATAGGAGGTTTGATGTTGTAGATCCGCGGGATCGTGCAGATAATGATGATGAATACTTTGGGGGGCCCATGCATTCTGGTAGGTTACATGAGCTTAGTGGGGAAGGAAATGGTGAGGATAGGAGAAGGTTTGGTGAGAGACGAGCTCCTGTGCGTTCTTTCAGGCCTCCCTATAATAACAATGTTGGCGAGAATTTTCACCTTAATGCTGAAGACGGACCTAGACATTATAGATTTTGTTCAGATGATTCAGATTTTCATGAAAGAGGAGGCAACAACATAAGGGAAAGGGACTTTGACAGAAGAATCAAGGGCCGGCCAGCTAATGTGCCACCTAGAAGAACAAGAAATATGGACGAACAAGAAGAGAATTTCAGGCATGGTGGTGGTGGTGGTGGTGGTGGTGGACAGGTTTGGAGTGATGACAGTTTTGATGATATATCACGGGTGAAGAGGAAAAGATTTTGATTTCTTTCTAATCTTATCTATATAAAGCCTCCTGCGGAATGTTGGGAGGATTATGGAATTTATATTTGCAGGTTTTTCACCTACATAATTAGATTAGATTTATAATAATATTAGTGCTCCTTTTCCTTACTACCTACCTAGCTTTAGTCTTTAAGCCCATTGAAGAATGATTGTAAAAGCATGCATCATCAAGTGTGACCGGATTGTCAGGGAAGAAATAATTGTGAACTGAAGGTAGCTGAACGAATGATGGAAGTGGTAAAGTGCATGCGAGGGAAACAAATGGCATTTTCGTTTTTAATAATTTAATGGAACAAAGTTATTGGTTCTTTGAACTTCCCTTTTACTACCGGCAACGGATTATTCAGTCTGCTAAAATGATATATACATAGACATCAAGGCAAATAAAGCATATTCTAATGAAAGTACAAACTAAAATACTGTTAAGGTATAAAAATAACATTAGCTGAAGTAGTAAAATCTATCAATCATTATGTGTTGGCGTGTGAAGATGATATCGACTTTTAATCCATAGTCAATGGGGGAAGCCAGCCACAATGTTGTTTTCCAGCTGTCCAGGAGGACTTATTAATAACAGGCGCAAGTTCCATGCTAGTTTTTAAATTATGTTTATGTTACTTATCAATTTTCAAGAGATTTTAAAAATAATTATAATGATCAAAGCTATTTTGAAATTTAGAATAATTCCCAAGTGTACGTTTAAAACATGACAGTCAATCGACAGCTACTATGCCGTCCGATATTGTATTTGCGGGATTGCAGTTTGTCTTATTGTTCGTATGATAGTCTTCATCCTTTGTAGAATTACAACACGATTGGACTGAAGCAATAACTAGAAGGCACGTCTTAATCAAAGGTATGGTTCGCGAAGTTTGTGTTTTATATGGACTGATTTTGAGAAAAACTGTCTTTTTTTTTAGGATCATATTCAATCTACAAAATTTGAATTTGTGAATAAACGGATCGATGCATAGATCTAAATAATATTTAAAAAAATAAAAAAAAATCAAACTAGAAGAAAATCATCACAAACAAAGCAATAACAAAGGGAGAAATAGCAAACAGATTTTCACATAAACATTTCAATCACAAAATGAATTATTATTCCTCACAACAGAATAATCACAGAGAGAAAAAAAGTAAATACTAATAATTGATTAAATGGCTAGCATAAATAGAAGGAGTCATCATTCATTATCAAAATATTAACATAGAAAGAACAACCACAAAAGGGAAGAAATGACTCACAACAAGAAACAATAACAAGCTAAAATTTTAGCAAAAGCTTCAAGCCTTCAAAGCAGAGGTAAAGGATAACAATGGAGTGACTTTGATGCGATAGTGATAGGAGCATGATGACTATGAGCACGACGATGACAACACAATGGTGTCACCATGGACATTGGTGAGAGTGTGATTGTCAGTTAAATTAGGGATGATGGTGGCCAAAGAAAGGTGCAACTAGACAAGGCCAAGGTCCTAAGGATGGGTGGTACGACTAGGGTAAGGTAAGGTAAGGAAGAGAAAGAAGGATTTGTGTGAATCTCTTTTCAATCAACATTTACGGGTTGAAGTCTAATTTTGATTATGTTTATGTAATTTTAAATAGAAAAATATCAGTTATCCACAAGATTCATGAGCTTAAGAAGTCAGTTCACAGACTTGGGCCAATATATCCATCCTTAACAAAACCCTTACTTTGTAGGCTTGCACTTGTACATACACCTTTAAATTAGTGAATTGTGTGCATTAAATATGAATGATTTATAAATACATATAAAAGGAGACATAAAATAAACATATTTTAGGATATTTCTTTCTAAATTTTACATATTACATTTATTTTAATTGAAACAAAACTTATAATATAAATAAAAAATACTATTATCAAATAATGATAACCTACTTATCTTTATAAGAAATAAATAAATATATATGATCCATTATAAGAGACGGGGTTTTATTTATATTTATAGGTTAATGAATTATGAGTATATTACGTTAAGTTATGTATATTAATTATTAATTATCAACATCTATAGCATATTTAACCCAAGTTAATTGGGATCGGTGGTAGATGAATTCAATGATAGATAAAAAAAAAAAGAAAAGGGAGAGGGAAAGAAATAAGTGAAAATAAGACAAAAGAGATGAATAATAAGCTAAAATAAAAGAGGGGTGAAAGGAAGATGGTGAAAATAAAGAGGAAAAAGTAAAGCAAGGGAAACAACTGGAACATAGAACTACTAATGGGTTTAATCATTCACCAAGCTTATAGCTTTTATCCACTCTGTCCTAAAACATACTATCTGTCAATCTATATCTCACTCCATTAAGTCTTGTTTAACTACTTTTTTTCATGTATGTTTCAGTCGACCTCTATCTTTTTTTGTGTCGAGTTCTTGATAACAAACTTTTGTTCCAGGAGCATTAAGTGGTCGTCTCATAAAATGTTCAAATCACCTCAATCTATGTTCCCTCATTTTTTTACATACCGATACCATTGATACATTTATTTGAATATTCTCATTTATTATCTTATCCATCATTGTATAACCACAAAGTCACCTTAACATTCTCATTAATTATAGTGTATCAAAATTCAATTATAGAATTTAAATTTTATATATAGAAATTTTATAGTTTTTATATAGAAATTTTTTTATTATTAATTATAGTGTATCAAAATTCAATTATAGAATTTAAATTTTATATATAGAAATTTT
>CM023960.1:34189877-34242057 GCA_013407115.1 Glycine latifolia
TTATAGTTTTTATATAGAAATTTTTTTATTAGCAATAAGATAAATTAAATTGTATAAATTTGAAGAATATTACTTGATGAAAATGAAAAAAAATGACAAAATTAAGATGCTCGTGACTCACGTGATACATTAAGAAAAAATAGATCAAGAGAAAAGTTCTCACTCATAAAAATAGATATTCAACTTAATATATACTAATATGGTGACCCTGCATGCACGAGTATGCTATTATATCAAAATTGTTATTTTAAGTTATGTTTATTACATATATTTATAGAACTATAGATACCCAATTTTGTTCGGACAGACTACATATGTGTAAAAATTACAAAATTTTAACCAAAAATGAGATACAAAATTAGTAAAAGAAAAATATAAAAAATAATTAGAGATCTTTGCAAAGTAATCAAATAAAAGGATAAATTATCAATTTGGTACATGATTTAGTGACAATTAGAATTTGCTAAGTAATCAATTTAATTCACAAATATATAAATGTATTAATAAATTGGTCTAACCACTAAGTCTTTTTCGTATTAGTTAACCCAGGTGCATATGTGGCACAAACATGGGTGTCATAGCACCTCCACGAGCTAAAGTGACTTGGCTCCTCAAACACACTATTTTAGACCAATTTGTCAACTGATATTTACCTTTTTTAAACAGAGCATTTTGAACCAATTTGTCATGTTTGGATTCTTCTTCACCAAAATCTAACATTTTGATTCTTTGTAACGGCATCTTTGGGTCCAAAGATAAATCTGCCTATGCTTCTCATTTCTCCAATTTAGAGTTCGTTCACATTCACTAATCCTTGATATGTTGAATGGATGGTGGATCGGAATCAACGAAAGATGCTCTTCTTCACACTGTAATTGCGGTCTTGTTTACTGTAATTGCAAGAAAAAACGTTGTGATTTAAACTTCAAAAATGACTACGAATCCAGAGTCTATTCTACAAATTTATGAATGCCGTTGAATACCGATGGTTTGGTAATTTTTGTCTGAATGCCATTGAATACCTCCTTTGTTTTATAGCTTATTTTACTCTGTAAATATATGATTTTTTTAATAATTGTTTATACAGAATAATGAATCATGTAATTACTTTGATTATGTTTGTAATAGCCTAGTTATAATAACAATTTGTAATAAAAATATACTTTAAAAATTCATAAAATAAGAGATTTAGAAATTTCAATGGTTCAAAATATTTTAAATATCATAAATATATGAGTAATCACATAAATAAATAATTTTGTTCTCAAATATGAACATTTATAAAATTTAACTAATAATGAATTATGTCTTTAATTTTCCTCCGTCTCAAAAGTTTCTCACTCGAACTCTCAAAAAAATACTTTCAATGAGATAATAATAATGAATAAAACAAATTTTAAAAGAGTTCACAAATAATATTATTCTCAATCGACACATTAATCGGAAAAACTTAACCATGACATTCTCAAAATTAAATTAAAAACAATAAAAACTATAAAAAAATGATAATCCTAAATGATTTGATAAGTGTATAATGCACATGTCAACTATATCTATTATTTTAAAGTTAGACACACTATATGATGAAAATTTGTATTTATGTTATGAATTAAGGTGGTTAAGCTATCATAATAAAGGATAACCATTTATCATTTTTGATTAACTCTAATCTTTCTAATATTATTAATTAAAATTCACATGTGAACAAGATTTTCCTTGATTCATAGCCTAAAAGACTAAACTTGTATGAGAAAAACTTGTATCGTGCCGTATGAGGAAATAATATATCATTTTACAAGCACAAAGAGTTTCTATTTTAAAACTTAGTCTCGACATAGCAAAATAAAATCAAGCGGTAGTATCATTACAATATGTTAGTTCTTAAAATTTAGTCTTCACACAACATCTATGTTATTGACTTATGTAATCTAAAGAAACAATTCCCACGGTAATCTGAAATTGATGAGCTAACATAAGATATAATAATGAAGAAAGAAAACTACATTGTTATTTATATATAAGAAAAATCATGCAAATTGGACTCCTAGATATTGTAATAATGAAGCCACAACACTAAGTGCAAAGTGGATTTCTGGATGTTATAATAAGCAAAATTTCCATCTTCAAGTTGTTTCCCAACAAACATAAGTCTCTGCTGGTCAAGCGGGATACTCTCATTGTACTTGCAGACATGCATCAAAAAAACTAAATAAAAAGTAAAATAGCTTGCACTTCGACAATATTAGAGCTCTAAAGTGTATCAAGGATAAAAGATATGTTTGTGTTCGTCTTCTGGACCTACAACTAGATAATTCACATCATATAAGGCAAGTGAGAAAAATGAAATACCATAAAACTTCACAAGAAGAAAACGTTCATTTGTAAAATCATAAACATATTGGAGAGGAATCATCCAAAGTCCATAATGCACTACAAATTAGTTCCACTTCATTATCTCTGGCAATAATCCTCAAAACAATCCCATCTAAAAGTTAAATTTATACAATCATCATAATTTAAGAGGGAAAAAAAAGTAAACAAAAACGAAAGAACACATCAAATAACCAATAAATCAGAAGATGCTAGTCCTAATAGAATTTTATATCTAATGCAGAGGAAAACCCCAATTATATATTTTAAAATATATTAGTTTATATACTTGATGTTTACCACACATTTTCCAAACTAATTTTTTACTTCTTGACAATTTCATAATCCAAAGATGTCCCAGAGCCCATATACACCATAATTCATTCCTAAGTAACAACCAAGCTAACTCCCACAATTGAGGTTATAATATCTTTATATGAACTACCTGTCATATAACTACAGGATAACCCAAGTTATATGTTACAAAAAGCTTGTTGTGTAAGAGCATAATCCTATACAACTATCAATCATTCCTATATACCATGAAACCCTCCCATAAAGTAAATCGCAACTTGTACCCACCAAAGTGAACAATCCTAAATCTGCATATACAGTCGAATTTCTCCAATTGTCCCCATAACGGTTCAATACCAAAAGCCACAAGTGATCCCCTTTAACACCATGCTTCACACATCATCGCCACAAAAACACTAATAAACAATTAAATATCTCAAACATTACAGGGTAAAGTGTTCAGGGTTAGACAAATGATATTTTCATATAAAAAAACAATAATACCTTTAAGTAAAGAGATTAACACAACTGCGACAACAGCTCCGACAACTCAAGTTGAACCACCTTCAGAAGTGGTGCGTCAAAGCTTCATAACAGGAGAAATTGGGAACAACCTTCACAACGAATGCTTGGGAGCAACATCGGAAGGGGGTTGTGTTTTGCAAAAGGTGGTTCGTCGGGGCAAAGGTCTAGTCGGAGGAACGAAGGGAACAACAACGGGAGAGAGGTGACCGTGCAAGGTTGAAGGGAGTTCCAATTTAGGTCTTTTTTGAACTATAAGTAGTTTTCCTCTTTTATTTTTTTTATTTCATGTGTTTGCTTTTATTAAAAGATAAAACATAATAAAATAATTTTTTAAGCCACCTCATGGATGTCACATGGGGGTAGGGTACTATAGAGTGGTTTGTCTAACATTTTCCTTACGAATTTGTACTCATCTGGCCAACATCTCTTTTTAGATTCTCAACCTGCTGCCATGGATACACCTATTCATCAGGTAAGTAAGCATTTCCATAAGGATATTTTTATTTTTGTTTTCACCACATCGATAATGGTTTTCTTTTGTCCAAAGTCGTCATCAAAGATATTGGAATAATAAAACTTGATCAGAACGCAAGCCAAGGAAGGCCCATGCATACAATGCCTGCCCCACTTCTGTCATTCTCAAATAATAAGGCAATCAAAGTATATACTGATCTGATGCATTATGCTCCTGAGGTAACGAGTTTGGCAATATCATTTTGAATGTGATAGACAACGATAATGATCTGATGCATTATGTTCCCATGAAAAATGACCTATAATGTGTGTTTGGTTTGTTGGCAACACAAATTCCAAGATCGTTCAATGGGAAAGTATGTTAGAGGGAGCTTCAAAATGAACGTAGGTTGAGAATTGAAGAACGTTAACGTTATGAATGTGATAGACAATCAAAAATGACTTTTTTTATTAGTCAGAATTAAAGAATGTGTGAATGATTTATAATAATTTGTACATTATGTTCAATCAGTTGGGTTATAATTTTTTGATGAAAAATGACTTATATGTCAATGTAAGTGGCAATATTGAGAATGTCACATTATAAAGTGTTAATGTTATGCATTGGGTAAATTTTTTTAAAAAAGACTTCTAAGACAATGCAAGTATCAGTATTGAGAATTACACGTTAACTTCTAGACAAGATACAAGTAGAAAATGACTTCTAAGTCAATGTAAATCGCACTATTGACTATTGAGAATGACATATTACACATTAATATTATGGATTGGATAGAAAATGAAAAATAAATTATAAATAAATGTAAATGACAATATTGAGAATGATGCATTATAGATGTGACAAAAAATGAAAAATGACTTTTAAGCAAATATAAATAGTACTATTAAAAATAACACATTATGATGTATCAACGTTATAATTGTGTGATGAACAACGGAAAATGACTTTCAAGTGAATAGAATAAAATATTAAGAATGATTAATTATAACACATGAATGAACGTTAAAGATGTGATAAAAATGAAAAAAAATGTTAGATTCACCAAAAAATATAAATATTTTGCTTATCTTAAAAAAAAATTCTGCACACCCTCCACAAATAAGACTAGTTTTATCATATATCAATATCACCAAATAAGTATTTTATGATCATTTCACATACTTTTGTAAAAATGATGTAAATATTTTTTAACAAGAGAAGTAGAATTGTGTATTGATTTTGATGTTTGTGTTGTTTCCTCTCTCTTTATTATGCCATGAAAGGTTTTAGCAAAAAAAATATAAAAACTTTTACACTCTTATCATATTTATTAAAGTCAAATATATTTTTTAGAGATATTAGTAACATATTTTTTAACATTTTATTTTAATTATAATCTCTATCATTAATTTAAAATCATCAACTAGTCGTGTTTCTTATTTAATAAATCACATTTATAATTTTCAATACAATTTACTAACTACTAATAAAAAAATATCAAAAATGAAAATATAGTGGAATCCTTTGTATTTTTGGTTTATTATATTTTAATATTATTTTATTTTAGTGTATTAAATTTTAAAAGTTTTATTTTAATTTTTTTATAGTTTTAAAAGTTTTCCTTTGGTAAATTAAGTTTTGAAGTTTTATTTTAGACATTTATATTTTTTGAAAGTTTCCTTTTAATCATTTTTTTAACAAATATTGATGTGCCGTCAACTTTAAATTTTGAAATAATTAATTTAAAATAATTTTAGTTAAAAACATTATTACCTTTTTAAAAAACGCATATAACTATCTACTCTCTTAATACATGTCATCTTTTACAATTTCCTTAACTTCTATAACATAAACAATATAATCACAATCTATTAGCATTAAGAAATAATTCAATTCACAACATTCATTCATCAAACAACACCATCAAGTCACCTATAATTACATTGCTATCCAATACTAACATGATAAAATATATTAGATTTTAACGGTGATGACAAACTTTAAATTTGATGTCCCATTGATAATTTTGGATCTTATTTTAATTTTTAACCACACTATTTTAAATTAATTTTAAAAAATTTAATTAAATACTAATGTTTGCTAACAAAAATAAAAAAGACTAAAATAAAACTTTTAGAAACATAAAAATTAATTTTTTTAAAAGATGAATAATTAAAATTAAAATTTTAAAGCTTAATATTCTAAAATGAAATTTTAAAAAACATAAAAGATTAAAATAAAAATTTTAAAACTTAATATATTAAAATAAAAAACATTAAAATACAATGGAACAAAAACAACACACAACTCCACGTGTCATGTAACTGGGTTTTGGAGCACGCGGAGGCAGAGAGGCATAACAATATAACTGGAAGATTGAAGAAGGAGTGATTGGAATCGCGAAGGATGAGGAGTACTATTGTTTTACGATTGGCAAGACGAGCGCGTATTCCATTCCAACGAGCATTAGCAACGCAGAGTAACAATAATAACACTCTCCCTCGCTGCCTGAGCGCAACGCGGTCGTTTCACTTTCACCGCAATGCACCGTTTGGATTCTTCAGCGGGCATGGGCAACGCAGGAGCATGTTCATCCAAACGCAGCCCACGCCAAATCCCTCGTCTCTCATGTTTTATCCCGGCAAGCCCGTCATGGAAGTTGGAAGCTCTGACTTCCCAAACCCTCGTTCTGCAATGAATTCTCCCCTCGCCAAATCGCTCTTCTCAATCGACGGTCTCTAGTTTTTTCTTTCCTTCCCTCTCTCTCTCTCTCTCTCTCTCTCTGTTTAGGGAATTAATCTGATTCCTCTGTGCTTGTGGTTGTTGTTGTGCAGGCGTTACTCGCGTTTTCTTTGGATCTGATTTCGTTACCGTTACGAAATCGGAAGAGGCTGCGTGGGAATTCCTCAAGCCTGAAGTCTTCGCCGCCATTATGGATTTCTACTCCTCCGGTCAGCCTCTCTTTTTAGATTCTCAAGCCGCCGCGGCCATGGATACAGCTATTCACCAAGTAAGCATGCATTTCCACCTAATTCCTAAGGATAGTTTGTTAGGTGTTTTTTTGTACCAGTCAGAATTAGAGTTGTTTCACTTTTGTAATTCAGGTATTAAAGATTTACATTAGAAGTCAGCATAGGTTACTAAAGTGAAAATTTAAACCATTTTGTTTTAATTTGTAACTAGGCGAGTCTTGACACAGCGTAAAATTGTGCATTGTTTACTTGTTGGTCATGAGTTCAAATCCGGAAACAACCTCTTTGCATATGCAAGGGCAAGGGTAACACTGCGCATAATATCCCTCCCCTTACCTTCGCATAACGAGGAGTCTCTGGACAATGGAGTCTGTAATTTTTTTTTTTAATTTGTAATTGGAGCTTTGTTTGAACTATGCAGTGCACACTAATAATTCTTGGAATTTGGGCTTAGGCCTAATTCAATTCCAAAAGCTAATTCTTAAATTTAGGGTTGTCCCTCACTTGTATAAACTATTTTTACCGGATCACTAATTAATGTGATATTTCTAACACACCCCCTCACACCAAGGACTGGACATCTCAAGTATGCGGGTGATCCAATAACAGTCTGATAAGCCTAATAACAATCAGTAAATCTTAAAATTTTGGATTTAATCTTAATTCAACTCCAAAAGTTAGTTCTTGAGGTGTTGATTGTTCCTCACTTATATATACTATTTTGGTCATATTACTAACAAAAATCTTAGTTAATCACATTATTTTAGTTAGCATGCATAGTGAATCTTAGTTAATCTTTTTATTTTTTTATTTTTTATAGAAACTAAGAAAAAAGGAAAAGATTATCATTTCAATATGACCTGCTCAACTCAAGTCCAATATTTATAGTAATATTTATGATAAAATAAAAGTGACTTCTACTTCATAGGATCTCATGTCTCAATTAAGAGGAGTCATGGAAAGAACACGTTCAAAATCTCGATCAATTCCTTTTTCAAATCCTGTGGCAGCTGCGTGAACTCTTCCCACGTGCCGTAAATGGCCTACAAATAGGAAGAATCCTAGAACAAAATGAGAAGTAGCTAACCAACTTCTAGGAGAAACATATTTTTAAGACTTTGTAAAATGGTCCAACTGCCCTGGATTTGTCTTTGTCTTACTCATGGAGTACATAGGAAGTTTGAGAAGGCCAAAACTAAATGGTACATATACATTTTTCCATACAGGATGATTCTGAAACAGTTGCAATGATCAAGGAATTGTTAGAGACTCGAATTCGACCAGCAGTGCAAGATGATGGCGGGGACATTGAATATAGAGGTTTTGACCCGTAAGTTCCGTTTAAATTTTTGTTATTTTGGTTTTGAAACACTTATATGAAACTCTTGAGGAAGATCATGTATATATTATAGACTGACTTTTGTAGAACCAGAACAGAAAAGTAGGTAACCAGATGGTAAAATATTAACTTCATTGCTGAGTCTTAAGGAAAGTGGTAGTATGGAAACATATATCTCAAAGTCCAAGGAAATTCTGGAGTTGTTGTCATGGCTTTCCCCCCGAATCTAAAACATCCATTCTATTATTTCCCCCCCAATCTCTTTTTATCTAAAACATCCATTTTATTATTTCCCTCATATTCTTTATATACACTGTCAACTGTTCTGACGAACTAACCTACTGTCAGTCCAACTGAATTGTCAAAAGAGCTGTTATTGACTCTGGTGTAACTAATTGTTAATACTTGGATCAATTATCATACTGATATTTTTACTGACTTGTTTTTTATGTTGTGTTTTTATCCAGAGATACTGGAATAGTAAAACTTAGAATGCAAGGGGCATGCAGTGGCTGCCCAAGTTCATCAGTGACTCTGAAATCAGGCATTGAAAATATGCTGATGCATTATGTTCCTGAGGTAACAAGTTGGACAATATCTTCTTATGATGAACATAATGCATTTATCATTTTCATTATACTTGATAGAAGTAGAATTGATTGGAATCTTGAACATTATCTTCCTTTAGCATTGAAATGATTTGCATGTTCTATTATTCATGTTCTCAAGTTAATTGAGTCTATATTACAGTGGTACAGTTAGGGAAACAATTAATTAACTTGTAAAATTTGCCAATTGTATTCTACACCTTTGAATTAGATAGAGGGTAAGCCTTGGGGCTAGGACAAGTTTGTTGCCTTGTGACCTAGAGGTCACAGTTTCAATTCCTGGAAATAGCCTCTCTGCTTGTGGGAGTAAGGCTATGTACCTCTACCATCCCTAGACCCTACTTAGTCAGAGCCTCATGTACCAGGTCACCTCCTTTTGGAGGACAAGCCTCATATTGCAATGATAAGATTGCTGTGTTGTGTCCTGGGGGTCTTGGAAACAACCTATCTACTTGTGGGGGTATGGTTGCATACATCTACCTTCCTTGGATCCCATCAGCCAGGGCATTGTACATTGGGTCACCCTACACTATGAATTGGATTTGCTATTATCTTATGTGACTACATCTAAGCTGTGGAATATGGATTACACATACCTATTACAGGGATCATGCATAATCCAAAATTTCATCAATAATGTGTCATATGGATCTTCAGTAGTTTTCTGTCAAGTGAGAATAATGATGGTGTGTTCAAGGAGTTATGGAAAGTCAAAGTTCCAAGTAAAGTGTCATGTTTTGCTTGGAAGTTGATTCGGGACATATTACCAACAAAGATGAATCTGAGTAGGAGGAATGTGACTATGAATGACCTAATCTGCCCTTTTTGTAGAGCCAGTGAGGAGGATGCATCACACCTTTTCTTTGGCTATGACAAAATCCGGCCTATATGGTGGGAAGCATTTTCGTGGCTAAACATCGTCGATGTTTACCCGAAAACTCATAGAGCTCACTTTCTTCAGCACACACATGGTTATCTCAAGGGCATAAGAACCCAGCGCTGGCAAACATTGTGGATGTCATTGACGTGGTGTATATGGTACCATAGGAATAGGGTGGTCTTCTCAAATGAAAGCTTCAATGGTTAAAAGTTGTTGGATGATGCTGTTTTTTTTCTGTTGGTTATGACTCAAAAATCTGGAAAAAGGATTTGATATCCCTTTCCATTCTTGGACTAGTAATATAAGGATCGGATTCTGTAATCAGGGGGGGTTGGTTTTATAGGATACTTTTTGTGGAGTGGTACAAAGACTTGTATAGTCTTATGGATTCCTAATTCTTGCAATACTGCAGTATTAGGGAGTATTACTACTCCATAGGATTATACACAGTAGGGTAACAATGTAAATAGAAAAGTACCACTTGTACTCATCTTTATTATTATAATACATAATATTTTTCTGATAAAAAAAATGGATCTTTTTGAGTTTAATAGATATGCATTGTTAGTGTAATTTTTTTTATATTATTAACTAATAAATAATCATTGTTGATATCATATGACTTTTAAGATAATTATTGTAAAAATCGACAAATTTACTGTATATAACTGTGTAAGAAAACTTTATACTGTGAGTGCATATATTATTTATTCTATCTTTTTACCTTGTATTGTCTAATTTGTGGAAAAATATATTAATCCTTGAATATTTATTCAAATAGCATTGATAAAATGAATTCCGATTTATATGTATAATTCATTTATACTATAGTTACTTAAACATTATTTAATGCTGCTTGCCGCATTTTCAGGTCAAAGGTGTGGAACAAGAATTGGATGCTGAGGAGGAGGGAGCAACATTAAGTGGACAAATTAATTAGTTGAACTTTTTTTGTTTTTGCTCAAAATTGCTGCTTGCATTTAGTCTCTTCATGCATGCATTTTCGCACTCAACAGAGACTTAGAAGTACAACAGCAGTACATGATGGAAACGAAAAAAGGTGTGAGTCTACACAAAAAATATATTGAATAAGTCGTGAGTTGGATACATTGTAGTATGGCATGAAATCATTCGTTCCAAGCTAGTTGGATCTTCCTGACATAGATGAAAGTAATTTATGACACGATGCCATTACAGAGAGAGGGTGTACTGTACCTTATGCTTTTCGGCTTGCTTAGCTATGAGTCTTTTTTTTTTTTGTTTTGTTGTAGTTAGGTTGTTACAAGAGGACAAGGCATTGTTTGCCTGTTGCCTCTGTCTCAGACCCGCCTTTATTTATATCGTCATGTGGTAATAACTTGCGATGTTCAAATAGATGGATTTGCATATCAAGGAGAACAGAAAAAAGGCATGGATCGTTGTTGTTTTATCGCCTGTTATTGGATTGGTCTCCGTATAGCTCTTCATATGGTTGTATCAATTGCATGACGCCAACTATAAGGCGTCACTTGACGCTATTTAAAAACTCGACTACTTCTCTCATTATTAATGTTACTTTCATCCCACATTGTCCACACATCACTTATGCATGGCGTATTTTTAGGTATTAAATGTTATTTTACTGAACTAATTAATCTTTTGTTTTGAGTCAATGGTGCAAAAGTGAGTTTGGTTTGTAGATAGCAATATCAACTGATATACATTTTTTCCCCTATTATTACGCTGAAAACTCAACATCTTATGTTTTTTAGATACTACTGTTACTATTAGTGATACTGGTTTTCGTTATCTCGATAGACGTCGTTTTACAGGCAACTAGTACCATACCGGGTGACATTCATGCTTACACGTTTTAAAAGTAAGAAAACAATGAAATATATATTCAATTTACTAAGTTCATTGCGATTTAAGATATTGTTATTTATGTTTTTAATATATTATTCTGTACATATTTTTTAAAAAAATGGTTGTTACTTTTTAACAATATATTTATACATATTTTTTTTGTCTTATTTTAAATGTCATTAATTTGAATAAATCATAAAAATACAATGATTCATAACACAAATTCAATTCATTGTAATAATGAAAATGACAAATCTCAACCTAAACTTGATCTAAGCGGGAATTTCTTGTCAAATTAGGCCAAGTTTTGTATTTGTAAGTATAGGAATTCTTATCATCCTTAATTTTGAAGTTCTTTAAAAAATATTTTACTTTTACTAATTATATTTTGTGATTATACATTAATTTTAATTCAAAGAATTTAATATTTAATAATAAATATGATGTTAGTAAATCATACATTTTTCAAAATAAATATTTATTATATTATATTAAACATACATACATAAATAAATTTGATAATATCCCGAAATAAAACTAATACATAAAATAAATTAAAAATAAACTTACATTTGAATCAATAGAGTTTATTATTGTTACGCATTATGTTTTTATCTTATATATTATCTTTTAAAACATTTAAAAAATTCTAATTAGCAAGACTTAAAATAAATTAAAAATTATTTTTAAAAATATAATTACCATATGCTTAAAGCTCTTAAATCTACACTTCTTTTATTCATGTTCTAATTTAAAATATAAAATAGCATTCATTAATTTTAAAGATGTGACTGCCAATGCACCAAATTAAGGCTAATATAGATTGAGCAGCCATTAGCCAAAGCGTTATATTTTCACAAGAATGCTTAAAATAAAAAGAATGGTTAATTAAGTTTTAACTTAAAAAAAAGAAAGAAGAATGGTTAATTAACATTTAACACATAATAATATTTGGCAAATCCGCGAAGATTATCAATCGATCTCGCTGTAACGCCATTGGAAGACCCCACCTCTGCATACTACTCCCTCCCTCATTCCTCAATTCTCTATTTCTTCCAACTTTTTTCCTCACAACCCAACCCAATTACCCAAACATAAATCTCTCTCTCTCTCTCTCTGTTCCGGCGTTTTCCCCCGTAACCCCTTTTTACGTTTTACTACAAAGTCCTCCCTTCCTTACCTTTTCTATCTATTTTTTTTTCTCCATCTTAATATTATTTGCTACTTGTTTTTCTTTGTTGCTTTTCGTTATTTTTTGTTCTTCTCCCAATTTGGTTTTTTCTGCTTCCTCCGATTCCTAACTGCTGCCCTGAATCGCCGCCAATGAACTTTTCCCCATTCGGAACCTTCTGAGATTTCCGAGGTTTGCACTGTTACGATTTGTTTTTATCAACTTATTAGGGTTTTTGTTGGATTTATATGGATTGAATTATGTGTTTTTGTTTTTGTTGGTCAATCAGGGTTTTTGCGAGATGGCCAACGAAGGAAGTAATACCGAGACCTTAGCTCCTGCGGAGCCACATCTGTTCGAGGTAATCAATGAAGCATGAATGATTCTCTCTCTTAATTAAGTAGTATAGATGCTTAAATTTATGAATCTAGCAGTGTTGTTTATTGCAGTATGAGCTTCAAAATTTGATGTACTAATTATTGTTAATCAATCTTCATCTTTTAAAATTGTTATCCATTTTTACTGAGAGCCGAGAGCCTGCTACAATAATGTTTTGATATTTTAAATGATTCATAACCCATAAGCATTTTCTTGAGAGATTTTTGAGCCTGTTCTATGAAACACTTATCTTTTAGAGAGAAAAAAATGTATACTAAATGGTGAATTCTCTTATGATAGAGTGTAGGTGTAAGTGGATACCTATTTAATTTTTATTGTTTCTACACCTGAAATTTTCTGTTTGGATATTTTTTCCTGAATGCTTTCGGCTTTCTCATCCCTGTATCCCTCAATGCACGCATGGTTCAATGGTGTATACTTTGATCACGTAAAGCATAACTCACAATCTCTTTCTTTTGTAGAATCGGCATGTTGATGCTAGCCAACACCATCCAACTTCCTATGCTCCCACTACAACTGGGTCAGAAGCTGCGTCGTGGACTGTTCATAGCTCTACAGGAAATGGAGTTTATTCTAATCCAACCTACCAGTATGATCAGCATCCACAGCCACCTGGAAGAAGCATTCAAGATTGTCAAAATGTATCATCAGTTGCTGGTAATTCATCAAATTTGGGAACAGCTAATGTAACCCAAGATTACAATGCTTACGCATCATACCCAAGTTCTTCTAATCCATATGGTTATGGCAGCATGGGATACTCAGGCTACTATAACAACTATCAGCAGCAACCTAATCATACCTATTCACAGCCTGTAGGAGCATATCAAAACACAGGTGCTCCTTATCAGCCTATTTCCTCCTTTCAGAATACTGAGTCTTATGCTGGATCCGCAAGTTATTCAAGCACTTATTACAATCCTGCTGATTATCAGACTACCGGAGGTTACCAAAACAGCAGCGGGTATGGAAATCAAGCAACTATATGGAACAACGGCAGTTATTCTTCTCATCCATATACTAACTACACCCCAGATTCCGGTGGTTCTTATAGTTCTGGTGCTGCCACTACTTCAGTGCAGTATCAGCAACAATACAAACAGTGGGCAGATTACTACAATCAAACAGAAGTCAGCTGTGCACCAGGGACAGAGAACTTATCTGTCACAAGTTCATCTACTTTGGGTGTTCCTATTCCTGCAGTTACTAGTGGTTATGCGACTCCAAATAGCCAGCCTCCACAATCATATCCACCATTTTGGAGGCAAGAGTCCAGCTCTTCTTCCATACCTTCTTTTCAGGTTTGAAGATTACTTTCAGAACAAAAGTGTGGAAAAATGAATACTACTTAGAACTTTTGACATGACAGAACAGATAAATTTTTATTCCCGCATGTCAAGTTACTTTGGTTATGGTTTTTGTTGAATACCAATTCTATTCAAATTTTGGTATATTGGTTATCTAATATTGTTTTGCTTCAGTTTTATAAGATTGTTGCATACGGTTGGTTAGTATTAGTATTTTTTTGGGTAGTCTGGCTTAGTTAACTTACTAATTTCATGTTATTTTTTTATGGTCAGCCTGCCACAGTAAATAGTGGTGATCATGATGGTTACTGGAAACATGGGGCCCAAAGTTCTCAGATACAACAAACTAATCCTATTCAACCAAACTATCAAAGTCCTTTGGATTTAAAATCTTCTTATGATAAATTTCAGGATCAACAGAAGACTGTATCTTCTCAAGGAACCAATTTGTACCTTCCTCCACCACCGCCACCACCTCTCCCCTCTCAACAGGTGAATCTGGCACCTGTACAAAGTGTTTCATCTCCAGATGCAAAATGGGTAAGCAAACTTCAAATTCCTACAAATCCTCGAATTGCTTCAAATTTGACATTTGGACAGCCCAAAGCCGAAAAAGATAACTCTACAACCAGTTCAGCACCAAAACCTGTGTATATTGCTGTTTCGTTACCAAAGCCCAGTGAGAAAATATCATCTAATGATGCTGCTAATTCTATACTTAAGGTGAGTCTCAAACAATAATATTCAACGAATTTTTTCATTATATAGTGCATGCTAGCTAATTATCATCCTAACAATTTATTTATTTATTTTATTTCACTTTAAAAGGAAAAAAAAAGATTAAGAAACATATCATCTTACTATAAGTTGATAGAAATTAAGTGTTTGGAAATACTGAAGTTTGGGAACACATTTACAAAGGGTTAGGAGGATAAGGTTAGTCCTTAACAGAAAAGGGGATCACATAACAGAGAACAAATAATATCAACAAAGAAAAGCTACCCAATCCCTTAAAATATCTGTGAGGTTAAACCCCCTTGAAAAGACCAATTTTTATGTCAACATGGAGTATGCATGATAACTACTGTCTTGTTTATAACATTAGTCTCTTCTAAAGTGATAAATGACATTTTTTTTTTTACTTCAATGAAATATCATGATTTGGGCTAAGAACCTAATTTTAAATTAACAGTATTGATTTTCCAGGAATTGGTTAAATGCATGTTGCTTTATAGAGCAAGTTGGTATTGCAACCAAATGATGACTACTTTATGTATTAACTCTTAGTAATTACTGAACTATTCTTGCTCACAGCCTGGTATGTTTCCCAAGTCTTTACGTGGCTATGTTGAAAGAGCTTTGGCACGTTGTAAAGATGATAAGCAAATGGTCGCATGTCAGGCTGTCATGAAGGAGGTGAGTTTTTTAGTTTTATATATTGGAAGAAGGAATTATATTAATATATTATCCTTTCATCAAATCACCAGTTCTAAACACTCGTTGTTCGTGCATTGGCTTGATTTTGTTTGCCCCTCCCTTCTAGTTTTGCAGTTTTTGCATTATGGCAAAATGATACAGTTGAAGCACAACTATGGTGCTTTTGAAAACTAAGATGATTTATGTGTGTATATAACCTTATTTTGATCAAACAGAACAGGGTCTATAGTCTTGGCTTTAGATATGCTGAGCAGAAAGTATATGATTCTGTAATTTTTTATAATTGCCTTTATTTTGTTAAATTGATGCCAGAGACATTGAGAAAGAAGTTGACATTTGTGGATAGAGCTTGTGGCGAGTGATAGATGACATATAAATAAATAGAAAAAGACACTCCCACACCCACACCCACTTTGTTCGTAAATTTCAAGTTTTTTTAATAGAATAAATAATATATGCATTTCTCATCCAATCGCTAACTGCCATGTATGATATATTGACTTTTATAATATCTTAAAAGTCATAGTAAGAATATTTTTGATTGGTTTACAGTGTACACGTCTACATTGATAATGCATGCATACTAAACTCGTTTTAATAAAGAATTTAATTAGAATGCATTGACAGTATGAATGTCTTCTACACTGTCATCCAATCAAGGTAAGATTATTGATTTTTTGTAATGACTTTAAAAGTCGTATCTAGGGTGATTTCTAATTAGTTGATAGTGTAAAATTCTTTATATTGACATTGTATCAAAACTTAACTCTTTAATAAATGAATGTTGCCAAATCTTTATGTCTTTGCCATGTCTTATTTATTTTCCCTTCAAAAGCACAAAGCCCATTTGCACACAAAGGACTAAAGGAGAAATGTCGAGGGAGCTGTTGAATCTTGTTATTGTCTTGCCCCTCCATTCTTTTTCTTCTCTATGTACATTTGTGTTCCTTAACGATCAAGGATGGTAACATTGAAGCCAACAACTGTATATTGCTTGGAACTGTAAGTTGTAAGCTACATGGATCACATGTTGCCATTAAGCTTGGTTAAATACCAGAACTTTAGGCATATTTTTTACCATGAGATTTCCCTTGACGACTTCTTCCAAAGTCCTTGGTCTCCTCCTTCAAAGTGTGCAAGAACGTTACTCAAAATTATTATCGTTTTTGCCTTTAAATAGACACAATTTTTCTGATGCTGTCTAAAATTATATAAGCTGAAAATTGGAATATATTTTTACTTGTTTTTCACTTACGGCAATTGAATTTGGAGAAGAATCATTGACATATTTTTCAGTCTCCATACTCATAATTCTGGTCATCTGCCAGTTAAGTACTGGGCTCCAAGCTAATTCACTGTCCTGTTAGATCCGTTTGGATTGCATTTTTGTGGATAAAAAAATATTTAATGTTATGTACTGACTACTTGTCCTTATTGATTTTTATTGGCATCAGTCATATAATTTTTTTTTCTAGATTTTGTGTCAGTTTGGTTCAATAATCTTATCAGATTCCTTAACTTCCTTTGCAGATAATCACTAAGGCAACGGCTGATGGTACTCTCAACACACGAAATTGGGATATGGAACCACTTTTCCCAATGCCAGATGCTGATGTGATCAATAAAGAGTATGCTGTCTCCTGTTTTCCTATTGTTTTTGTATGTTGATATTTCATTATTGTATCTTTGTAAACTTCAGGTATTTCTGGTTTTTGCTAATTTTCAAGGTCTGATCAATTACTATTTCTTCTTCCAATTTTCTTAACTAGAAAGGGATGGAAGTAGCTTATTTCTTTTTTGTGTTGGGAGGGCCAAAAAATGTAAAAATGACAATTAGATTTAAAATAGAAGTACAAAATAAGAACCTATATGTTTTAAATGTTATTAGAAGCTCATCTGCATTTCTGTTGCACTAACTGACATTTTAGAAACTGTTAATCTTGTCCCTAGATTATAATTGTTGAGATCCCACATAGATTAGGGATATGACCAAAGTAGAGCTTATAAGGTTTGGACAATCCTCACCTTATGAACCAGCTGAGTAAAGCTTGACCCAAATTCAAGATGGTAGACCTGTTGTAGGTCTGATATTTGAGGCTCCCCTTGAGTTGTCCCATGCCTTTCCTAGTGTAATGTAAAATAAAATTACAATCTCCACACACCAGAGGTCCAATCCTTGACACGAGAGGTGTGTGTTGAGATTCCACATCAACTATAGATATGGCCAAAATAGAGCTTGTTAAAGGTTGGACAGTTCTTTCCGCATAGCTAACTTTTGGAGTTAAGTTTTTGCTCTACCCAAATTCATGAGTTAATATTTAGAATCTTTAATGCTGTAAAGCACTTATGCATAAAAATGAGGAAGTATCTAACTATCTACATAGTCTGTATCTGATACTGATACCAATGCACATACCTAAATGCTTATCCTTAGAGCTTCTATTGAGTTTCTACTTTTTACAACTAAGGATTTTGTTTTTTTAATGTTTAAGAGCCCAATTGAATGAAAAAGGACAAGCATGTAATGTCTTGGAAATTCTCATAACATTGATCTGTTTCCTCTTTGAATAATTAGAATAATGTCATGAAAAGTGATGCATGCCATCTTTTATTCATTAACCTGTTCCTAAGGTTTTAAATTGCGGCCGCGGTTGCAGTTGCGTTAAGGTTTCTGCAATATGGATTGCGGTTGTGACAACGTGAATTGCTGACAACTTACCACAAAACTATGTTAAATTTTCTACATTATATAATCAATAATAACTTGTGATTAACATTTTTTTTCTTTCGAGATATCTAAGATAAAAATAGTTAAAAATATTAAAATATGGTTAGCATTAGTCATGATAAGTATTCAACCATAGAATAAATAAACTAAATTTAAAAAAAAAAACACATTTTCCTTTTACCGGTCAACCAATTATTTTTTTCCTATTTCGTTTCACCAACCTCCCCACCAAGCCACACCTCTCTCAACACACACATTCAGATTATCCTAAATTCCCAACCTCTCTTTCCCCTAAATCCCACACTCACAATCCCTCTACACCCACACAACCATACCCAAGTCACACGCACACAATCAATCTCCCCCACCCCTACAAGACTGATGAAAACATAATAGATTCAATATGGCTTAGTATTAGTCATGATAAGTATTCAACCATAAAATAAAAAAAAATCAATTTTTCCTTATTACTCAAGTGACTGAATAGAGATTGTGAAGCTCAAACAGTAGTGGCTTGGCGGGTGATTGGTGAAACTCTACATTGTTTGTATTCTTCCTTTGAAACAGTTTTTTGGGGGGGGAAGAAATCTCTGTTGCGGCCGAGAAATGCCATTTTTTTTGTTCACTCTGAACTATTGTTTTATTGTGCACCAAAAGCGTTTTATGAATTATGACTGTTATGTATTGAAATTATAAGGCTTAATTGCACTTTGGTCCTCCAGGTATTGCAATTGTGCGATTCTAGCCCCTCAAGTTTCAATTGTCCCAATTGGGTTTGTACCTCATGTCTCACAAATTTGGGATTTTAGTCCCCTAGGTATGGCAATTTTGTGATATTTGTCCCTAAAAAATTAGTTTCAATCACAAAATTATGAAATTTAAGGGACTAAAATCGCACAATTGCAATACCTGGGGACCCAATTGGGATAACTGAAATCCGAGGGACTAAAATCACACAGTTGCTATACCTGAGGGACCCAATTGGGATAACTGAAATCTGAGGGACTAAAATCACACATTTGCTATACCTGAGGGACACAATTGGAATTTGGAGGGACTAAAATCGCACAATTACAATACTTGAGGGATCAAAAATGCATTTAAGCCAAATTATGAACTTGTTATAACCTGATGTAAGGCTTCATCTAAAGAAATAGCAGAGCCAATTTATTAATGTAACATCAATTATTTCAGAATACATGTGGAATTTGTGTTTTATACAGTATGCTATTGCACATACCTAGTGATGGATTTATTTTCAAATCAATTTGTGCTAGTTTATCTCACCTTTATGATAGATACATATATGTTTAAGAATTTTCTGTATCATCATATTTTTATTCTTTTCATACTTATATCATTTGCACCTGTTTCATTTGTATCCGATCCCTTGAAACATTTAATTATCATTTTGGTGATTGAATTTATTTTACTAAGTGATGCCATATTAAATGACATTATTTGTTAACATTTCATGCAGTAGTTCGATGTCGTTAGCCCAGGATTCTTTATTGTTAAAGTTTAAAAAAAGTCCTAGACGATCTAAAAGTAGGTGGGAGCCAATGCCAGAGGAGAAGCCAGTTGAAAATCCAATGTTAATCAGTAATGACGCTGTAAAATACAGTAATTGGGTACCTAATGAAAAGGACAGAAAGGTATTTATGTACCTCAAGTAATTTATGGATTTTTGAAGGTTCCAGCCGGTGTTATTCTAATTGCTTTCTTGTCATAAACTCTGAATGGAGTGGAACTGCAGTTTAACGTGTTCACTTTTTTCCTGTTTTCCCACTATTTTTTAATTATTGGTTTTGCGTCATCTCATGCCATTTTTATCTTATGGGTTGTGTTTGAGGCTATGTGCTGCTATGATCAGGGATCTGTACTATTATGATGTGGATAATAATTGCGTTTTGTGATCTCATTTTGACCAAATTATCTGTGTTCCAGGTAGTGTCATTGGAATGTAGATATGTTAGGATTAGTATTGTGATTAGTCAAAATGATCCTTTACTTTTCTTTAGACATGTTTGAGGCACCATTCCATATATTTAGTTTGTTGATTTTTATTTGACATTCCAATGTCCTTCAATTTTTGTGGTGACTTCTGTGAGTCAGCTAGTATCATATGAAAATTTTATTGATGTGTCATTTGCTTGACTTATATCTCAGAATTATTTTGCTTGGTAGGTAGAGAAAGCTCTTCAAGAGTTCATTGTGTTATATTTAACCAAACTGACTGCTTTACTATTTTGATATTCTTCAATAAAATATGCCATTATTGACAGATAGCATATCGTCTATTCCGTGTTTGGTCTGGAGTTTGGTACCCTTGTTTACAAACACATACAAACTCACTTGGATTTATTTGTGTGTGTCTGTCGCCTTATTGTTTTTGGAAGGACTTTATCATCTGTAAAGTATTGTCCTTTCTCCCCTTTAAAAAGTGCCTTTCAAGTATAATCATGTTGAGAATGAGAAGTATGTGTGTCAATAAGTTGCTAAGAAATGAACGCTACATTTACCTAATTAAAAAATGGTATGCAGGTGGCAGTGGAAAACAAAGAAAGCAAGGATGGGTTGAGGAATACTAAATTTTCTCCATTACTGCAGAGATTATCTAGCAAGGCTCTTCAAAGGCCATTTAAGAAGCAGCGTCTTACAGATGCTTCTATTGCTTCTGAAAATGGTGATGCATCTAGTGATAGTGACAAGGAACAAAGTTTGACGGCATATTATTCTGCTGCAATGGCTTTTAGTGATACACCAGAGGAAAGGAAGAGACGTGAAAATCGTTCCAAGCGATTTGATTTAGGACAAGGGCATCGAACAGAAAATAATCACTCAAGGAAAAAAACATGCTGGGGGTGGAAGCTTTTACAATAGAAGGGCTAGTGCCTTGGTGCTGAGCAAAAGCTTTGAAGATGGTGCCAGCAAAGCTGTTGAGGATATTGACTGGGATGCTCTAACTGTGAAGGGTACTTGCCAGGAAATTGAAAAGCGTTACCTTCGCCTGACTTCTGCACCTGATCCTGCCACTGTAATGTCTCCTCTCAGGAATTTAAATTGTTTGCTGCTACTTTTTTCTGCCTTCCTCTTCCCTCCACTCCTTGACTATGAACTTTATTAAAATTTTATGAACTTACAGGTAAGACCTGAAGAGGTTCTTGAAAAAGCACTATTGATGATTCAAAATTCCCAGAAGAATTACCTCTATAAATGCGACCAGTTAAAGTCTATTCGCCAAGACCTAACTGTTCAACGAATACGGAATCAATTAACAGTCAAGGTACTCATTTGTTTGACATATTCTGACGGATAGCATTCTAACATTGGTTCTGCTTATTCTTAATATTTTTCAATTTAATAGTTCCCCACTTCCTCTACATCTCTTTCGCTATGCTACTAGTCAATTGTTCAGGAACCTCATTGAATTATAAATTTCTATATATCCATATTAAAGTTAAGAGCTATTATAGTGAAAGCATGTTGTCCCCAACTTCTATTTTATTTAACGTGTCCTGCATATCAGAATTGGTTTCTGATAGAACGTAATAACATTATTTGATCCATTTAGCTGATCTAACCTACTGGGAAGGGCTTTTGGGGTGGTAGTTTGTATACACTATATCCCTAATCCCATATATGTTTTCCAACTTTTCTGCACATGATAACTCTTGAAACAATGCTTCAGGTGTATGAAACACATGCCCGATTGGCACTGGAATTTGGGGACCTGTTTGAGTATAATCAGGTTTGTTATGTATACTTTTTGAAGAAAAGAAACTTTTATGTTTTTAATTCGTTTTAGTCTTTGATTACTTTTTTTACTCCTGTTTGCTTGTTATGCATCTGTTTCATTTCTTTTTTTGAGATCAAGGTTCATTAAAGGCAATCAATGCTATGAAGTAGTGAATTATAATTTTAAATAAACGAGTAAATTTTGGCCCCATCCTTGCTTGTTTTGCAAATGGGAATGATTTATCATAGAAGTTGAGGATGTTATTCAACTTGTAGTTAGAGTTTAGATACTGACGCTGTTGTGTGAATGCAGTGCCAATCTCAGTTGCAAACTCTTTATGCCGAAGGCATTAACGGGTCTGATATGGAATTTGCCGCTTACAACTTGCTTTGTGTCATAATGCATTCAAATAATAACAGAGATCTCGTATCATCAATGGCAAGGTTAGCCCCATACTTACATGGTTACGTGATTCTTTTTTCCAAAAAATTTGTTAGAGCTAAATTATGTCATGTGATTCATCATCCATCTGAATTTCGTGATATTGTTATTAAAATCTTCATTGTTGAAAGTTACTAAAGTGAGTCGTTTGGGATTTATATTCCCAGAAACATGCTTTAATAATTATATTGTTTCACCTATCAGAATATTGTGCTATTATTATCATAATCCGCACTGTTGGAATTTACTAGTTTGGGTCCTTTGGGAGTTCTGTTCCTAGAAAGATACTTTGATAATTTAGAATATGTTATTGAGAATGTAGAAAATTGTTTGAGGGAAAGGCTCAAATTGGTGGCTGTTTGGGACCTTTGGGTCCTTGGGTTGAAATCAGGGATTCTCAGGTCAAAATAGAGAATTGGATCAATATATATCAAGTCTTTCAATGGCTATACGTAAATATTTTTCCTTGAATTATTGTGATAATAGTATAATAATGTAGTCTCAATTATTTTGTCATTATTGTTATCGTAGAATATCACGAATTTGAATGTCTAGTGTTTGTCAATACCAGGTTATCTCACGAAGCAAAGAAGGATGAAGCTGTAAAACATGCCCTTGCCGTTCGTGCTGCTGTAACTTCAGGAAATTATATTGCATTCTTTAGACTGTACAAAGCAGCTCCTAACTTAAACACCTGCCTTATGGGTGAGTATTTTTAACTAACTGGTTTTTGTAGCTTGTTGGTAACACCTAACATATATGTCCAAGGGGAATAAACTGAAATGAATTTTTTAATATCCACAGATCTCTATGTTGAAAAGATGCGCTATAAGGCTGTGAACTGCATGTGCCGGTCATATCGCCCAACTCTACCTGTTTCATACATTTCTCAGGTTCTTGGGTTTTCAACTGGCGTGGCCACAAATGGAGTGAGCGATGAGAGAGAGACAGATGCACTGGAAGAGTGTTCAGAATGGTTGAAAGCACATGGGGCCAGCATAATTACTGATAACAACGGAGATATGCTGCTAGATACAAAAGTATGTTTGATCTCTATCATTTGTATTCATGTCCTGTAGGTGCTAATCTAGTCAAGAATTTTTTTCTCAAGCATCTAGCATTTGATTTGTTGAATCATCACTCATCTTGATTGTGTTGCCTTGAATCAAAGCATTTCCTTCTGCCATATTTTGAGAGTTGGTTTGGATTTGCTCCATGTATTGGGTAACCGTTAACCCATACAAATGTAGAATTCCCTAGTCACTAGTCAACTTTAAAAAGTGTTTTCTTAACCTGATTAATGGGTTGTGGTGCGGTGATTCATTGAGAAATGTTTAATTTTGCAGGTTTCATCATCTAATCTGTTTGTGCCAGAGCCAGAGGATGCTGTTGCCCACGGAGATGCCAATCTTGCGGTTGATGACTTTTTAGCGAGAGCGCCTTTATAGCCAACTTTATTGTTTTTGAAGCACATAGTGAGATGTCATTCAGGAAAGTAGCAGAAAATATGCAGCCTTGATGTGCTTATATTTCAAGCAGGCTAGAAAAAGGCTGTGATGGTGACCTATAACTTGGTCTCAAACCTTGGATTAGTAAACTGGAATATACAATATGGAAAGGAAAAAAAAAAAAATCAAGC
Source organism: Glycine latifolia (assembly GCA_013407115.1). NCBI lineage: Eukaryota > Viridiplantae > Streptophyta > Magnoliopsida > Fabales > Fabaceae > Glycine > Glycine latifolia. The sequence goes on from CM023960.1 coordinate 34,214,026, forward strand.
CGCCTAACGTTCTAATGAATACGGGGCTTATAAACTTTGTTTTGGTTGGTTGCTTACACCATTCTTTCCTGGGGAAGGACAGGACTATAGATGTAATGTAATTTAGTTCCGAAGATAGTAATAAAAGCCCCTTAAATTTTTATTTTTATTTTTATTTCTATTTCTATTTCTTACACGTGTAGCTCATTTTCGCATGGGAATATCATGTGGTTTAGACAATTTCAAATCTGATCATATTTTATATATAAAAAAAAACATGTTCTTCGATGGGTTAATTAACATGATCAAATTGGGCCAAATGAAATGAAGAAACATTTTGCCAAAGGAAGCCGAAATATGTATTTTATTAGATAATACCTGTTTTTTCTTTTTTAAGAAAAAGTTGCGTTAAACAGAAATTATTACAATAACGGTGAATACTCAAATTCCTCTATAAACAAGATTAAAATGAAAATTTTAGTCTTATTTAACTGATGAAAAATTAAATCTAATTTTTACTTAGCATATTTAAATAAAGCATTGGTCTTTTTTATCATTTAGAAAATATTGTTTATTTTAACTGTATTTATTGCACTATTTATTTTAATTTTTAAGAAAATATCTCATCTTTAAACAAGTAATAAGAATTTAAAGTTATAATTCCCTATTATAAAATAAGAATAAGATTTACATAAAAATATCTTGTTTAATCATTTTACATCTAAAAATTATTTGATCAATAAACTTCATCCAACAGTTTTATTCAATAAACAGTGTTAGCAGTTTGACTTTGGACTACCAGTGAGCTAGGTGTCCCGCAAGGCTAACTTTCAACGTGGAACGGCAAAGGACAGCACAAATGCACAGTTTCACACTGCTGAGTGAGCGTTTAATTTGAATGAACTGTAAGCATTTGCAATGCCGCGTGCTTCACTCAAAGTAGTACTGTACAACTACTACTATTATTTAGTTAATTAGTTGCAACACGTGAAACTTCACTTAATTTGTTTGTTAGTGGTAAGTGGTAACACTAACATTCAGTTCTCATAGAAAGAAACTGCAGACCTGAACTGAAGCCATTATTGATTACGCCATTCGCTTCAATCAAATGTATGTCATCATCACCGGGCTTTTGTTGTTTGTGGTTTCCATTGCTCCGCCGGTGACCTACAATAGACGCTACCCCATGGTATGTTCCTTATTTCATTTCAAAATTTCTTTGACCTAGAATAGACCGGCAATGTTATATGGAACAGAATACTGATCAACATATAAACAATATGAACATAAAATAGGGATAGCAGAAATGTGGATGCTAAAATGGATGCGTAGATATACGAAGATAGATAAGATAAGAAATAATGATGTTAGACGAAAGGTATCAGTGGTACCGGTAGGTGAAAAGATGATGAAGCATAGATTGAAGTGATTTAGACACGTTATGAGACGACTATTGAATGCTCCCGTAAGAACAAGAGTTTGTTACCAAAAGCTCAACACAAAGAGAGGTAGAAGTCGACCGAAACTCACACGGGAAAAGGTAGTGAAACAAAACCTACTGAATGCTTATTTTAGTTATTTTCCTCTTCTTTTCTCCCTTCTCCCTTTCATCATTCTTTTATTTTAGCTTATTTTTTTATCTCTTTTGTCTATTTTTTCGATTTGTTATTGGGTTCATCTTTCACCGACCCTAATTAACTTGGGTTAATAGTACTGTTGTTGATGTTGATAATGTTGAATAACCTCAAAATTATTATATACTTGATTTTCATTAAATTCAATTTTGTTTAGTTTACTACTCCTAACGAAACGTGAATATTTTACGCTAAAAATGAATCCTAAATAAGAAACTATACACGCACATTTTTAAAATTGTTAAACATCGATCAGTTATTTAAATATTTATTATTATAGTATTATGGATTAAAATAACCATCATTTCATAATTTTAACAATTAAAAGTAACATTTGTGTTATTTCAACGACCAATTTAGTGTGCTATTTTAATGTTTCACTTCTACTCCATAAATGGGACATATATTGTCATGTTTCACCAATGGTGTATATATATATATATATAAAAAAGTTGGAATATAGAACTATATATATCCTACTCTTGAATTTGTCTCTTTTGATTAAAGTTATTGTAAGACACCAAGAGTGTTTGAAAGATTAAATGCATCAAATAATATTAAATGAAAACTTTGTCTTTGGGTAACAATATTAAATAAGAACTTTAAGCAGATGAGGATTGAGGAGTGTTTGAATGTTTGTAGTAAGCAAATATTTAAGGAAGTAGTAAAAGATTACAATTTTTTATACCAGAATGGCAACAATGCATGCAGTTGGCAAGAACAGAAAAAACAGATAAAAAGAAAAAGAAAATGTAGCACAAATACAATCAGAGTAGGTATAGTAAGAAGCGAATCTAACAAGAAGATGATGATGATGATCACCTCCTCTTGTTCTTGCTGCCCAGCAACAATGAGAAATAGAAGAGGAATCTAAAGAAGAATCCCCAAGCCAGCGTGATCCAGAAGCAGTTCCACTTGGTCAAATCGGTGACCCCGTTTTGTTGCAATATATCGGCACCCGTGGTCAAACAGGTGGAGCTGGTGATATTCATTCCCAGGGTGCTGCTCATGCTCTCCAACAGCTTCACCTTCAGAGCCTCCGGCACCGAGCCAAGCGGCGTGTTATCGAATATCTGGACCCCCCCTCACGAAGCACTTGAGCGGGTCATCGAACTCGTTCTGCAGAACCGCTTCGTATGGGTATTTCACCAACGACAAGTAGTGGAACCATATCCAGTAACTGGGAATCCTATCCCTGTTAATGAAGAAGCCACTGAAGAGCAAGAAGTATGCCAGAATCGCAACCACTATAGTGTAACCCAGCATCACGTGAGGCACCACCCCCGATAGAAACGTCACGAACGAGTTCCCGGCCCAAAACGAAGCGAATATTATCAGAAAGTAAAACAAAAAGCCCGATACTCCACCGTCCAGGCCCACGGCCCAAAACGTGGCTGCCGCGAACGCCAGCGAGAGAAATGCTAATGCGGGCAACGCAACCAGCGCATGGGATACCAAATACGACAACCTGCGGTACGCGTTGTAAGCAGTTTCCCTCATGAAGATGTAGCGTTCTTGGAGAAACACTGGAAGCGCGTCAGCGGTGGTGTAAAAAGTAGTTGACATGGCAAACGCGAAGAATCCTAGCCTCTCTTGCACTCCTTTTGGAGAGTTATCCAGTTGCCAAAACATGGTTGCCAGTATAAACCCCGTTACCATCACCGCACCCAATCTAATCCCAAACAACTCAGGCATTCTCCGAGAATTCAAAAACGACCGTTTCGACAGCGTCGCCATCTCAACCCAAAAATTGTTCGCAAAAGTTGGCACCATCGACGACGGGTTAGGGTTCGTGTTGGTAGCCCCCGATACCAGTTTCCCTCGCGAGATGCTCGCGCTTATTGCTTCCTTCAACGACAGGCCGTTTCTTTCCTCTGTCGTTTCGTTGTGGTGGTGGTGCTTCGTCATGCTCTGCCACGACTTGTTGAACTCCACCAAGCTCTTGGTTCCGCCGGGGGAGCCTTCGAGTTCGCGAATCAGGTCCAACGCAAACTCCGTTCTGTTTTCGGTTTCTGGAATCGGATGACCGAACTCCGAGAAGTAAAGCGGTAGCTGCGAGGGTGAACCGCTGTAAACGGTTTGGCCGCGTGATAAGAAGATCATTCGGTCCAGAAGCCCTAGGATTCTGTAACTCGGTTGGTGAATGGACATGATCACGATGCTTCCGCTCTGTGCGATTCTCTGCAGCACCTTCACCACCATGTACGCGCTCGTTGAATCAAGTCCTGAGGTTGGCTCGTCCAGGAATAGAAGGATCGGGTCGTGGATTATGTCGGTTCCGATCGATACTCTCCGCCGCTCTCCGCCGGAGACTCCGCGGTGGCCTTCGTCTCCGATGACTGTTTTCGCCGCGTTTCGGAGACCTAGCTGATCTATAAGCGCCTGCACGCGTGCGCTTTTTTTTCGACTTGGAGAGCGTCCGAGGAAGTCGGAACTCCGCAGCGAACATGAGAGTCTCTTCCACGGTGAGCATTGGGAAGAGAAGGTCGTCTTGCATCACGTACGCGGAAATCACCTTCAGAAGACGCGACTCCAAAGCTTCGCCGTTCAGCGCTACCGTGCCTTTTAGACTTCCTTTGGCGATTCTGTTCGCCAGCGCGTCGATTAGGGTTGACTTTCCAGAACCGCTGGCGCCGAGGACCGCCATGATCTCGCCGTCGCGCGCCTCGCCGGAGATATCGTTCAGCAGCGTCTTCGTCCGCGTGAACATGCTCTCGCCGACCGCTGGCGCCTCCGCCACAGCGCCGAGGCGGTTGCTACGACGGGGGAAGATTGAGGAGAGGCTCATTTTGCGGCGACTCTTGACGCTGTAGGTGAGGTTGCTGAAGGAGAGGACGAACGGCAGCGAGCGAGGCTCGATCCCGGGGATGTCAAGCGCGTGGTGCACCGGCGTCTCGCTTCCGTCGCCGGCGGCTTCCTTCCGCACGTCTCCGACGTGCTTGAGGAGTTGTCCGAGCGTCGGCATCTCTCCGGCGGCGGGGCGGCGCGTGAGATCGTCCAGTTCCATTAGGTCGAAATATGGAGGCTGCAGAATATTGGTGACCGATAGAGCATTCTCCGCAACAATGCGAGATGACATTGTTTCTATCTTGGAGCTTCAAAGTTCAGATGCTGAGTTAACTTGAACGGCGTTTTATTTGCTCGTTGGGATTGAGAAATTGAACTATGTAGCATGGGGTAGATAGATAAGATAGGAAATGCACACTTGATGGATGAAGAAGGAAATGAAGTGGTTTCTTATAATTTAAATGTAAGTGGGTTGAGGTTGGGGACTTGTTGAACTTGGTAATTAAGCTAACTAGCTTTTGATATTTATTGTATTGTATGTGTACATGTGTGTATATATATTATGGATTTGATGGAGGATTGTAGGAGTGTAGTATTTAATTTACGGTTTTGACTAATATTTGTGTGTGTTGATTTAGAGGTGTTATGAGGTGCAAGAGAGGTGACCTACAACTCCTAATTCATCAATTGAATTGCCTAAACGTATCTCTTTTATGTTTGTACTATTTAGGAGGGTGGCTGTGAGAACATGTGGGATTTGTTATTGCTACATTCATGACACATGGCCGCGTAGGTCATTCCATTTGAATCAAATTCATGGGAGTTAGGTGGGGCGTTGATCTACTGTGGCGTAAGCATTGCTCATACAATAGGATATATTTCGGTCCAATACTATACCCATGATCCACCTTTAAAATATTTTTACTATAACTTTTTTAATCAATCTCTTATAATAATGGTTAGCCATTGTATTAAATTCGTATATGTTTCTTCAATGTTTTGAAGGGTTCTAGAGTTAATTACTGTTGCTAGTAGTATTTCCCTGCGCCCATCCTGGTCCCTCCCTTTTTCTTCGCCAAATTTTAGGAGTAACCTATTCCTTCCAGACCACACGTTTTACGTGGCTTTACAAACTCTAGAAACATTAATTAATTAATTGTTTGTTTTTCACCTTTAAATTGATCCAGCTACATATGCAGTACTATTGATTAACATTAAGTGAATATGCAATATGGACCCTCGAAGATATTGAAAATATTATCTTAACTATATGAAAATAGAGGCGCTTTGTGTTTCTCTAATTTTTTTTAAATAATAAAAAAATAGAAGTTAAATACAATTAATAAAAATTAATGATATAAAAGTAGTGGAAAGTTAATGTAAATTAAAAAGAAATATTTAAAGGTAAAATTGTTAAATAAAAATGGAGAATGGTTAGTGGGTGATTACTTAATTTTGGTTAATGAATTAACTTTAATATGCATAATTAAAGAGGATAAATTATTATTACTACTTTAATATTATTAAGAATAAGGATAAGATATTATAAAAATAGAGACTAAAATTATTTTTTAAAAATTGAATTTATTGGTTTTAAATTTATACTAGATTTAACTATATCATAATCATTACCATTCTAATGTGTTCGATTATATTTGGTGGTTTTCTCTTTATTTTATGTTTTTTTATTCATTTTAATTTATTTGTTGTATTTATTGATTTTAGATTTTGTACTAAACTTAAGGATGTCATAAAAGGTTAGTATTTTAATGAGTAAATTACATTTGTATCTCCTATTTTTTTAAAATTTGCACCCGATACCATTATCTTTTTATACATTACTTATTACTTTTATCATCTTTGTTAAAGTCATTAGATAACATAACATCAATTTAAATATTTTAGTCAACAAAATTGTCTGTTATAATAAATTACACTTACATCCTTCATGTTTTCTTCAAATTGCACTTAATATCTCTCATTTGAATCTGACTCTAGCGAATGGGTCAAAGCTCTTGATGTCACTGGCCTGATGATGCCAATATCCAAGGAAGCAAACACAATGGTAATGCTAGCTAAAGCTACGACAGAGAACGAAGTAAAAACTAATTTTATATATATATATATATATATATATATATTATTTTCATTAATTCCTTTTAAGTCAAATTTATTTAAATGCATAAATATGATGCATTCAAGGAAGCATACGCATGGTAATGGTGGCTAAAGCTACGACGAATGATGAAGTGAAAACTAATTATATATATTATTTTTAGTAATCCCTTTCAAGTCAAATTTATTTAAATGCATGAATATGATGCCTCTAAAATAGTTAATTGTCACAAAATTTTACTTTGGGTGAAAGAAAGCTAATTAAACTACTATTATTTTTAATTATGAGGATGATTTATTTTCCTGAACATGTTTAAAGGAATTGAAGTGTGCTTATTTTTTTCGTGGAATTCAAGAAAACAAACCTAACAGTCACAGACATTCTAGATGACCACGAATGGAGGAAAGACAAAACTCTCAATCGTACATCATACGGAGTTATTAAATTAGTTTATTGGTATTTTAATTTATTTTTTAGATTTCATTTAGTTTTTTTATTTTTTGAAATTTAATTTGATCTTCTAATTTTTAAAATTAATTTAATTTGATTATGTCGTTTAAATTAAAATAACAATATTAAGAAATTATATTTTATGACAGCTTAAAATAGCTCACACAATAACGATTTTAAATCGTCACAAAACATATATTAAAACAATAGGATCACTTAAAATAATTTAGATAACAGATTAAATTTAATTGATTTTAAGAATTAGATGATCAAATTGAATCTAAAAAAATTAGATGATTAAATTGAAACGATTTTAAAAATTAGATGATCAAATTAAACTCGAAAAAAATATAAAGAGAACCAAAGTTAACTTACAAAAATAAATTAGAGGAAAAAAATAATTTAATCTTTAATTTTATTTTAATTTCTTTACAACAACTTATTAAGTATAATATTTATATAATCATAAGAGAGATAAGTACAAAGGCACAAGATAAAATAAGTAATACAATGAAAAGAAATATTTTTTAAAGAATTTATTATATAAATAGTATAACTCATGTATAGATACAAATATTTTGTTCAAATGGAGTTCCTACTTATTGGATTACAGTGATTTCAGCAATTCTAATATTTACTTATCTTATACGAAATTAATGCGTGAAGCCTTACTTAAATAAGGATGCGTACTATGTATTTGCAACTAACTTCTCTGTGAAACCTCAAACCGAAGATAGACGATTTTTTGTATTTCCTTTCCAAAGTAGAAATTTTTAGCTGCTGCACAAACTACTTTTTTTAATACATGACATTCATTTATCAATTTTTTATTTATAAAACTTGAACGTATATATTATTTAAGAAAATTTAACTCTTTACTATTCAAACCAATAATTTATCGAGACATGTTAATTAAATGATAATTACATTATTGTATATTTTATTCCTTTTATTTTATTTTTCTGTCACATCATGTTTTCCATTTTTAGTTTTTCTCTTTTGTCTTTTTTTATTATTCGAAAACAATAAGCTTTGTCATTTAATTATATTCGTCGGTAATTCTATTTGACTTCAACAGAATTCCACAAATAAAAAAAAATAGATTGAGTCTCTATCTTTAGAAAAACAAAATTAAAAAAACAACATATAAATAAAAAGAAAACTTTTCCAAAAGACCGACGTCGCTTCAGTAATCTATATAATCCCGCGACAAGATGGGGTTATTAGCAATTAACTATCATTTTCGTTGCGCCTATGTACACACATAGTAAGAAGAATCGATGGAAAAGTAGTGAGAATAGACAATAGAACACCGGGTTAATTAGTTAATTAATTAATAATTGCGCAATTGCTCTCATGAATCATGATGTCTAATATTCACAAATAAGAAGCCACAGACTTCTAGGAATCGGGTTAATATCACATCGTTTTTTGTTGTTTCTAGCTACGAAGGCAATTCTACATTGTTGCTAGCTCTTGTTTACCAATATTTATATGTATGGAGTGGACAATCATTATCATCATTATTAATAACGAGAGGGTGATTGATCAATTATATATGAAGTAATGGTAATGCCTTCTCCATCCATGCATGTTATTGGCCCAAACAACAAAATCTTTGCACCATTAACTTGGAGAAAACAAATACAAATTAAAAGAACAATGAGAGCAACTATTAAAGAAATGACAGCTTTTCAGAAAGCTTCTCCCGCAAATCATGTAGCTTTCGCTGATCAACTACTCTAATAGAACATGTATATATTAATATGGATCATGCTGAACCGTTCCTCAAGTTTCCAAGATTAATTTTAAATTTAAACTATATAAAGTTCAAGAAAATTGTAAGAAAGAGACCAAATGGGATCGAGTAGTCCAAGAGAAACCATAACTGAGCCTGGATATACAAAAAGAACCCCCGATCCAGAAAAAAATGTTGATGTTGCTTCGTTTGGTTTTTTAGAAAAGCATGGAAAGGTCTCTATATATTAACATCAATAACATTTTTAATTTAAATTAATTATAATCGATGATAAATAAATTCAATAATAATTATGAAAAGATTAAAAAAAATAATAATAACAAAAAGAAAAAAATGATAAAGAAGAAAATGACTAAAAAAAATTATATAAATATAAAAGTATCAACAAATATAACTCTTTACCAAACTTCATTCCATCTTAATACAGTTTATTGTGATATTTTGTCATCATGGATTATTGGTACAACATAGCCTTGTTGTATTTGCTTGATTATCAATTTGTATCCATTTTTTTAATCATTGTATCCAATTATATGGGTAAAAAAGTACTTTTATCTTCTCTTCTTTCGTCGTAAAAAGCAAAATGGGGTGGAGTACGATTAACAATTAGATTATCACTTAGTCTGCGTGACTAATTTTCCACCAAAATAATTAGATGAATGTTATATGTGGATTGATACCTCCACCCCCTCCAAAAAATATAACATAAAGAAACCAACGCTAAATTTCTACTTTTCACAGCAACAAAAAACTTTCTAAGTTTCCTTCCCCTGGCACCAGAAAACATTGCCGGCTAAAGTCAAATCAACATAAAGGGTTCAAAAGGTCGTCAACAGTGCCGGGATGTAACCTTTTTGGTTTTTGCAAAATTTGTTTTCTTCCTCCGGAGTCTTCGGTTCAAGGCTGCATATTGCAGATCTATCCACTAACTTTTACGTATTTGTCAACGTTCATGCCAATGCAGGTAGAAGGGTAGAAGGGTTCTTCAACCTTGCGTTGATGATTCCTACCTTATGACTCTCATTTTCAATCTATCTATTTCTGAAACAAAAATGACAAGACTATCTATAAGTAGATAATTACAAGTAAATAATCTATCTATTAATATAGAACATAAATAATTTCTAAATTATTATCTAATTATAAATCAACACATATAGTTGATTGATTTTTATAATAATTATTTTTAAAAATATTAATTAATAATAATATTTTATTAATTGACAATATGATTTGTTTACATCTGATATAGTGCATAAGGATTGGATTTTTTTTAATATTTATTTTAGTTAAAATGAAGAAGGAATAATAATATTATCATTCTATTTGTTTTATTTTACTATCTAAAAATGAAATGACATAAAAATAACATAAATTTTGTGAAGTACAAATTGATTTCATTGGTCTTAAGTCTGAAATTCATTTTGGGGCATGGATGTCAACTATAAATTAATGAGGTTCACACTTAGAATATTTAATCATTTATGTTATAAAAAAAACCCGTAAATAAACAACTATGATTAAATGGTTACGTTTATCTAAAACCTTTTCGTAAACCGTAGGTATTACTTTATTTGGAATATATAGGAAGCAGAGAAGAATTGGATTGTCTTGTTAGGCATATCCTGTATAGTATTTTAAAGGGTTCCCATTGACAAGCTTGGGAAACTTCCATGGTAAGTTAATATAAAATGCAAAAATAGCAAATAATTAATGGAGAAAGCACACGTTACCTTCATTGTGTTGAATTGAGTTATCCATAAAAAGCAGAAACATGGTAGTTAATGCAGATGGGCTACCGTCCTACAGTTACCAACTTGGAAGCTAACTCTTACTAATACATAAAACTTTGTGTGTTGGCTGCGTACGTAAAGTAAACCACTCAAAGTCAAAAAACAGAAATTGGGCATTAACGTTGTGCATGTGCATCTTCATTCATTCCGCAACCATGACCTTGTATATGTTCGTTCAAATTATCTGTGTGAGGCTACCCTAGTGTTTCCATAGAGGTGTTTGTTACCGATTGTTGATAAGAGTGATATCAAATCCCATTTTCTTAAATAAGATCTTAGATTTAAATCTTGTAGAAGAAAAATAAATTAATTAAAAGAGAAAATCTATTAAAATTGATGAAAGATTCTTTAATAAAATTAATTATGAATAAAATCGATAATAAAAAAAGGAAAAAAATATTTATTTTGTCATTTAGTTAACTTTCACTGTCTTTATGTTTTTGGAATTTCGTACTGTATTTTAGTCTATACAAGTTTTCTCTCCATCGACAAACTCTTTTTTTTGTTTTTGAATTTTGCCTTAAGTCTTTGTCATTGGCACCGTCAATTAATAACTCAAGGTGTCAAATGCATCATTTTGGACTAGTTTTTTTTATTTTATTTTACCGGATCAAGGTAATTGCCTTTCCACAGTGTGAAAAGACAGACCCGCGCTCGAAAAAGCTTTGTCGTGAAATAGTGGAAGAGAGAGAGATATATTAATTTGGATATACACATAAATAAAAAAAATGACCCTCGGGCTAGCCCAAAAAGTAAGTTATGGATAATTGGATATTGTCAAATGTGAAGAAGAGAATTGGAGAGTAGTGTACACTTTGCAAGGATATTATTATTAGAACTTACTTCCAATTCAGGTTTAAAAGTGTAAGAAAATGCATTAGTTGGTTTTTAGTTGTTGGTCCACTTTCAACTGTGTTAAAAAAATCGTAGCACTTTTAGACTCATAATTATCTTCTATTATAACATTCTTTCAAATGCATGTCTAGTTATACCTTGTTTTTCAATATAACTTATTATTTTTCTTTATCTTGTCTCTTCATTTATTAAGTTTTTTTTTTCTTTTTCTTTATGGTTTATAGACAATTTTTCTTTTTTATCTTGTCTCCTTTTCCAGTCTTTCAATTCTTTTATTAGTTTACTTTTTATTTACACTTTAAGTCTTAAATATGAACTCTATTACTATATTAGAATTTACGTGTGGGTTATGTGTAAGAGTATAAAGGAGTGAATTAGCGGATTATCCATTTGAATGATTTTTTTATCTAAAAATGTTTTGATACTTTAAATTTATGATTCTCTTTTTTATATTTTTATTTGTTTAGAATATACTAGTGTATAATGTTTTTCCCAACAATTATAATAGGATTAAGACTTTTATCATGTTCAGATTTCACTCTTAAATACGATCCAAATAGTTAAACCCTGTAACATGCTATCTGTCTTTGGAACTAGGTAGTGCGCTCTTCTAATAAATTTTTCGGATGCTAAAAATAAGTAGAACATGACACTCAAAAGTCAATGACGTTGGTATCAAATTTGTTCCCCTTTAGTGTGTGTTTGGTTATGTAGGAGAGAAAAGAATTTTAAAAAAATTGAATTAAAATAGAGAGAAAAAATATAAAACCCACATTATTTTTTGAATTTTTTTCCCTATAACCAAACACACACTTAGTTTTCTAAACCGATTTTGGAATCACATTGTTTGCCAATGACAGAGCATGCAAGGACATTGGTCATATGTTTATCGCATACGAAGATGACCATTGCCAGCGTCCAACGTCAAGGCCTTTTTTTTATTAAAAAAAGTGTTGGACCTAAAAGAGGCTGTTGCTACCTGCAACTCCATAATTTTCCTTTCTTCTTTTTTAAGTTCCTGTCTTATCCTCCTTTCCCCTAAACTGGAGCTACTTCCTTTCAACCCGTAACATTGTACCTCCTTTTATTGTTGCTTCTCCCATCACTTTTTCCGGGGGGGTTGAATTCCATCATTTTTGTTTTGTATGTAGTTGTAAACTGTGTTCGCATCACTGTGACAAATCGAAAACCAAAAATTCTGACTGTTGCTAATCGTTGTATCTATATTCATTGAGAACCCATAACAATATGACAAGGATTTTAATATTTTTTAACCCAGCTGTTATTCAAAAAAAAAAAAAAAAAAAAAAACATACAAAAGCATGAAAATTACATATCGCACTGCCTTCCCAAACTATTTGAATGTTTCAAACTTCTTATGTCACTCACTGACGTGAACTCCCCAAATCACTTAAGATTAACCATGCACTTTTCTAACAAACCCCAATTTTTTTTTTTATGAAAAATCTATTTCACAAGAACAAGGAACTAAAAAAAATATATCCTATATCACCTTATCCGGAATTGATGTCAAAACGTAATATTCCTGAATAGGTAATCCGTAATTGGCTTCCCTTATTTCATTACTCATTCTGGATTACGTATTCTGGAATTCACCTATTAAACTTACGGATCATATGATCCAGAATATACCAACAAAGGTTTGCGGATTTCCTTATCCGGAGAATAACAATTCTTACTATCCAAACATATTACCCAAATTGCAACACAAGCAGACTTATAGATTACCCTATTTCGAAACATTATAGGAAAAATGTTTTGTTGCTGGCTATGAAAGGGGGGTGCGATGGTGGTCATCTATCATTGTGGTGGTCTATGGTGGCTCTCGTCTCGGCTGCAATAAACGTCAACAAATTCGAACGGGGTGCACAAAAGGTTTAGGGTTCGCAGATGAGGAAGAAGAGGGAAAAGGTGGCCCCTAGGGTGTTTTTGGGATTTTGCGTTTGTCTTAATATAAAAAGAGGTGCAGGTCGAAAATGTAGGGTACAGAAAGCATAGGCCTCATTAGACTCATGGGTTAGCCCCTTAACATACATAAAATCCATGTGGTTAACGTATCAAATTACTATTTTATAGATTTTTGAAAATAAGTCTCGTTATAATACTTCTATTTTAACATATAAAAAATGAAATTAGTTAAACTTATATTATTTGAATAAATTATAATTTATTCTTTAAAGGTAGTGAAATTAAATTTCCTTTATTGATAAATCAATATGTCTAACAATTTAATATATTTTATTGCAACCAAATAGACATAGCAACAGGACGAGACGGGTGCGAGTATTGCAATTTCATTTCCGTCCCCAACTTTAAAATCGATCCCCGATCCCACCCCGATCGCTATCGGGGTTAAAAATACATATTCATCCTCGTTTCTGTTGGGGGTCAAGTTTCACCGCCCCGCCTCACCCCCGTTAATTGATTAAAATTTTAAAAAAATAGAAAAATAAAATCCAATAACTATTAAAAGATACTAAACATGGATTTAAATTTCACAAACTTTGCATAAGTGCTTAATAACAATAAACAAGCCTTATCTGATTAGATGGGGTTGGCTAAATAGATCAAATGATCTTATTGAGCTTTACTAATGTAACGCCCCGTATGCATCTAGTTCATTAACATTCATTTATGGTCATTAAGCGCAGCAATTAATTAAAGATAATTAATATGGAAGCAAATAACAAATGACGTCCTCGAACGTCATTAACAATACCAACTTTGCATTATGTATGATAAATATTCATATCTATCAACCAGAGGACCAAATCAGCCATATACATATATCTCAGTAAATGTATCTCAGCAATGGCTATACAAAACAAGAAAGTATCAGATACCCTATCCTCTCAACATACATCAATATCTCAAGATATACAACATATACACAATGTACATCAACTGTACATCTTCCCATCAGGGGTACAAAATACAGGCATAACAAAACAATGAGCCAACATGTTCTCAAAATATAATGCCTAAGGTTCACACAAAACCATATCCCTACTCAGGCCTCTTGCCCTGGGATCCACCATCCGCTCGCTGAGCATCACATGTAAAATATAATCCCTACACATGGGGTGAGATACAATCTCAGTAAACTCAGGGTTCTTAGAGGTCTCTCCTCCTCCTGGTTCACTTTCATGACATATAATATCAAAACTGGCATCACATATCTAGTCATCATGGCTCTCATAAAATACATCACATGTATATTACAACACAGGTGTCATTCTGTTGGGCGCTACCAACATCAGGAATGCAACACATATTATATATATATATATATATATATATATATATATATATATATATATACATATATAACATTGCCTGAGAAAAGATCATCTACTTAAGGGCACATTCTCAAAAACATTGTCTGAGAAAAGATCATCCACTGAATGACACATTCTCTCAGGACTCCACACAGACTTCCAAGAGAAAATCATCCACTTAAGGGCACACTCTCTATAACCTTGCCTGAGAAAAGATCATCCACTGAAAGGTACATTCTATCAGGACTTTACACAGACATATATGGAACTTCCACAAGAAGATCATCCACTTAAGAGCACATTCTCTGATACCATATTTAGTCTATTCTACTGGCCAGAGAATCTCATCAATCATACAACATATATCATCACAGTGTACATCATATACATGTTCTCAATTAAAAACAATAACACACAATTTCAATACTACATGCATTATGACATACAATAACCATCACTCCCTTGGAGTATGGTGGAACACAGTCAATGAGAAACACTCCCAAGAACAAAGAGCTTACCTGCTCTAAGAGCTACACCGGTTCTCCCAGCCTCGTGGTCACAACCACCAACAATCTTGGTATCACGCCCTACATAAAGGCATACAAACAATCAATAACGGTTCTCAACCGTTAGAATGAAAAGAAACACAATTCTTTTCCATATAAACCTCCTTTTCTAAGTTATAAGGACTAGTCACCTAATTGGTGACTTACAGACCCCCAACAGGATCTATCTCGGTCTAACTAAGACACTAGAGTCTCCCTAAGGCTCTGCATAAGTCAATTCAAAGAGTTCATTATTTTATCCATGTCAAACCTCAAGGATTATCAATATGGCTAAAACGGTTACTTCAACACATTTTCACCGTTTATATAGTCTCCTGAGCACATATTGTAAAAGCACCAAGGCTCATACATATCATAATATCATCAATCTAACTAACATTCTTCCTACTCATACATTTCTCAACCAAATTCCAAAGTCCATAAAAATCATACTTCAAGGTTAAACCTTCATCAGAACAACCTCCTAAGCATAATTTTCCAAAGGACCTAAGCTTAATTTCAGCTCTAACTCAATTGGGTAACTATTCATCTCAAGAACAAATTCTTAAACAATCGGTAAAACTTGAGTTTCTTACCTCTAAATCAACAAGGAAGGCTAGATGATAGTTTTTCCAAGCTTGAACGTCCTTAAAATGCCTTTTTTCCTCCTCGGAGTCAAACTTTGTGAATCTCCCTAGAGAACTGGATCTCTCCGTTTGATGATTTTCAGAGAAAAGTGATGATGAAATCTAGCTCATTGAGTAGTTCCTTTCAACTTTCATGTTGGATGTGAAGGGTTTTTGTCAATGGTTGGGTAGTTATGAAGCTTTCCACACTCGTCAATGGCAGAAGCAGAGGCAAGGAAGAAGGAGAATGAATTTTGGCAAGAGAAAACGCTAAAATGGCCTTTTATAGTGCCCCTGCCCGCGTTCCCACGCTAACGACGCCATTTCTGGCGCTATTGGGGCCGGATTCCAGAGAAAATTGGCCTTCTGGCGCCACTAACGCTGCATCTAGAGCTATTCGCGCCAGATTCCAGAGGCCTCCAACAAATTTTTTTTTTTTAGCCTTGGTCATTATAACTAAATCATTTTTATACACGAAAAAAAATATAGCACTTGTTTGGCCACTTTTTTAATATCAAAAAACCAATTGAATGTACAAATACAAGAATGATATAGGGTCTGTTTGATTACCATTTTTCAAAACAGTTTTAGACTCTCAAAAGCCAAAAGTAAACATTTTGTTATCAGTTTTTATAATCAATGAAGCATAATAGGTTATTTTAAAAAATGTAAAATACAAACAACTTTTACATGCGTTTATTTTTATTTTGAAAACATTTTTCTTTTATGGAGGCAAGTCCATGATTACTAAAGTTCATTAATGGAAATATCATAAATAGATAAGAAATTCTAGACCCAGTCTTTGCTTCTTACAAAAGTTCTTCATCAAATAGCATAATGTTTGCATAGCAATGACACCCACGACAACTACTTTGTTTAGTGATTTACATGCCTACCACTAGCAGTAGTATAGAATTAAGATCTATTATGTTCTAATTGCATAAATGCATTTAGCCACTAATATGTTAAATACAAGAGAATTAATGTATAAAAACAATATTGGAAAGATAGTAGTTTGTATTAAACAATCTGAGAATGACTTTAAAATCAGGTAATAGACATGATATGGGTTTAGCTCATAAAATCAGAGCAAGTATAATCTTTTTTCCCAAAAGAATTTGCTTGTTGTATTATATATTCCCTAAGGCTATAAAGTGAAGATCCAGGACAATAAACTAATTAAGAGAAACATTTATTGCATTGAGAGAAAGAAGACAATGGCCATCATTCACAGCGAATAAGACAACGGCAAGCCTGCAGCAGCTCCGGAAGTGACAATGACAACGACAGAAGGGAGAACTAGAGAAGACTCATGAGACTGAAGTGAGGAGTGAGGACTCACGAAACGGAAGCGGTGGGACAATGTTGTACTTTTAGTTTTAGGTTTATAAGTTCTAAATGGGTCTTTAGTTTCGGGGCAGGGTCAGGGTCAGGGTCGGGGTTGGGGCGGGTATCACATTTCTCATACCCGCCCCTGCTGTTGGTTATTGGGGAAAACCCAACCCCAACTTCGAACCCGATCAATGTGATTTTTTCCTGTCAAAGTCAGGGCGAATTCAGTTTGGTCCCCACGGGTTTGGGTTCTGCTACTATATCTACAACCAAATCTTCTAGGAGTTATTTATTTTATTTTTGTGACTTGAAGTAGTTATAAATCCCTATAATCAATATCTAGGACCTTGGAATTAATTTACTTAAATCAATATATATTGACTAACAAATTAAGCTATATATGAAAGCATGTTATGCCCAATTAAGAAAAAAATGAAAAATTTGAACTTATTATGTGCTAATAAGTCGATGTTGATTTTGAATTGTTCTAACTTACTTATATTAATTGGAAAACAAATACACTATTAAAAACTGTTATTTTGAGAAAATAATGGTTATTTGATTCTTAATTGTTACTATTTTTTTTATTACTATTAGTTTTAATAACATTTATATGTAAAAATCTTCTCATAAGTGCACTATTCCTATTTATACATTTAATCCGACTATATATAAGATTAAATAATGGGATTTAATTTTTTGTTAAGGAACTAAAAATTAATTTTTTTAAAAAGATTAGGAACTTTTGTTACTCAAACTTTTCTTAAGGGTCTAACAAATTTTAGTAAAAAAAAATTGAATTCTCTTGATCCGTCAAACTTTTGTTCAATGATGAAAAATCTAATTTTGAAATATTTAGGAATTAAAAATTTAATTAATCCAACAATCAATATAAATTGTTTAAAAATAAATTTTCATTTTTATTTAATATTAAATTCTTTGGAATTATAATTAATTTAATTATTATTCATTCAAAAAGTTGATATATAGCTTAACTGGTTTAAATTTTTTTTTAAGTTATGGAAATATATTGATTGATTTGAATGAAATAATGCTTAGAATAAATTGTAAATTACTTGTTTGACTAAGGTATTAGTATATGACATAGTCTGATGGTAAAAGTAGTTAATTTCTTTTTACACACGTTTTTATGAGGAAAAAGAAATACTCTTTTGGATTAATATGTATTCCAAATTCCAATATGATTGTAGACATAAGCATTTTATTATTATTATTTAGAGATTTATAAAAATAAATTATAGACTACATGTTTTTCCTACTTGTGTTAATTATAGAATTATTATGAGTGATAAAATTATTTCTTCAAATATTTAACCAATTATATACTTAGGATTCGAATTCGAAAAATTTATCAATTAATGTTAACTTAAACAAAAAAAAAAAAACATTTTCTAATTATACCATATTGGGAGAATGTGTCTACATGTTAATGCAATGAGTATTTTTTAAAAAAAATTATAAAAACGAATAAATATATGATGTTCCAATGAAGACATAGTATATTATAGTAAGATTTCACTTTTCAGTCGTTTAAAATATATTATTTTCTAATAACTAAAATTATATGTTAAAATAAGATTTTATTTTTTTCTAAAATAATTTAAAAACAAAAAAAAAACGATTTAAACATTTAATAATAAAAATAAAAAAACTGAAAACATATGTTCATATACGATTTCAGTATAAAATTTTTCTACAAAACAAGATCGTACTTTGAAGTAAGATTTCTTCAAAGTAAAATTGTATTTAAAATACGATTTATCCATTTTCATAATTTTTAAAATATACCTATTATGATACCTTTTTTTAAAAAATTACACCATAACAAGAGCCTCTAACTACTTTTCCTTTTTTTTTTATAAAAAAAAACAATAAAATTAATGAATAATCTATAAAGATAATTATAAGAGGATAAAATAATAACTTATAATATAGTTATAGAAATAAAATGAATATAAAAATATCACCTTATTTCCTTTGTATAGTTATCATAGATCATAGATGACTTCAAATGCATATGTCCCCATTTTGTGCACTATGAACCCACTATTTTTTTTTATTTTCTCTCTACCCTTTCTCTTTTATTTTTGTCATTTTACTTTAAATTGAATTAGTTAAAATCTTACTATCAAGATGATAGTTTGTTTGTTTAGAAGTTAAAAGCTAACCCAAATTATAATAGTAGAGAGAGAGAGAGAGAGAGAGGAAGCATCTCCCAAACCCTGGAATGGACGATAAAGAAAAACCCGAGAAGAAAAGCAGAGAACGTCACTCTGAACGCCATCGCGACTCAGATGAGCACCGCCACCATCGATCGGACAGGAATCATAAGCGCGACCACAAATCCAGGGACACAGAAGGAAGCAAGGATAAGGATAGGGCTTATTATGACGACAGAGAAGGAAGCAAGGATAGGGCTTACGAAAGAGAAAGTAGTAGGTCGAAGGTGAAACGCGATGAGGAGAGGGAAGATTCGATGGAACCACCGCGACACTCCTCTCATTCTCACAAGCGGAAGGAGAGGGAGCACAGCGAGGACAGGGTCTTCCTGGATAATAAAATTAGGGTTTCCGACGAGAGGAGGGAACGAAGGAAGTTTGGGGATAAAGTAAAAAAGGGGGAAGAAGAAGAAGAAGACGGTGGTGATAATGTTAGAGCCATTCACGAGGCCAAGGTTAAGGAGGAAGTTACCCATTTCAAAGACACTGCGTCTCTCCAAAACGTCAGTACTTTCTTGTCTTCTTTTTATCTTTGTCTTCGCAATGTTCTTAATAAATTGTAGGGTTGTTTGCTTTCAGTTACTGCTTACTGAATTAGAATGGGATTGCTAGTTTATGAGATGATCCATCTATTATTGTGTAATTTGATCGACTGTCTCTTAACCTTATTGATCGGTGGGTTTGTGCAGAGAGATATTTTGTTATCTTATGCGTCGTTTTTAATTCTTTGTTAATTACTCCTGTCCTGTTGGAGAGAGGGACACGCATTCACTTGGTTTTATCCTTTTTTGCTCTTTCAGGGTGCATTGGGATCACCTGCCAGTGTGCCGCCCGAGACATCTTTGGCCCCTCCTTCTTCCATTCCTATCAAGGTATCTTCGAATTTTACCACAAATGAAAATAAGGGTCTTAGTATTACCAGGTCTCATGAGGTTACTGGAAAATCTAGTACAGATGGACCTTCTTCAACTGCTGGAAAAACTGGAAGCTTCTCTATTGATGCCCTTGCTAAGGCTAAGAAAGCTTTACAAATGCAGAAAGAGTTGTCAGAAAAGCTCAAGAAAATTCCTCAGGTATGTTAATGTTTCTGTTTTATAGCTGCCAGATAATACTCATTTATTTATATTATTGTAGCTATGCTTTTGGTTATGCAGTTGAATAAGAGTTCTACCCAAACTTTGCAAGGAAGCTCAAACTTGGGTTCAAAGACTGAATCTACAATGCCCTCTTCTAATGCTGGAGTGGCATCAATAACTTCCACCTCAGCTTCTATGGGCCATGTTGCAAATATGTCAATTTTCGCCTCAACTGCTTCTGCTGCTTATGCAAATCCTCCAGCTACTGCCACTAGTGCTACTGGTACTGCAACTCTACCAAACTTTGAAGCTGTCAGGCGTGCTCAAGAGCTTGCTGCCAGGCTGGGATTTCGCCCGGATCCACAATTTGCTCCTCTAATTAATACGTTTCCTGGTCAGAATCAGATGGTAACAGATGTTTCTATCCCACAGAAACCCACCAAGGCCCCTGTTCTTCGTCTTGATGCTCAGGGACGGGAAATAGATGAACATGGAAATGTTCTTAATGTGACTAAACCCAGCAACCTTAGCACATTAAAGGTGTGCTGTTTTCTTAATTGTTTTATTTAGTTTTTTTTTTTCCACTTGGATTTCATGTCTTGACACTAGAATTTGTGTCTGAACATTCCAGGTCAACATTAACAAACAGAAGAAAGATGCGTTTGAAATACTAAAACCTGTATTGGATGTCGATCCTGAGTCTAATCCTCATTTTGATGCAACAATGGGTATCAACAAAACTAAGCTCCTGCGACCCAAGAGGATGAATTTCCTGTTTGTGGAGGAAGGAAAATGGTCAAGAGATGCTGAAACAATAAAATTGAAGGTATCTTTATCTGTCCATATATCCAGTTCACTCTCTAGTGACTTACCTTACTTAATTCTTTTCAATTGCCTTGTACATGCTTTGACAGTTTTGCTATTAACAAATAAGTAGGAAATTAGTTGGCTATATAAGCCCATTATACTCTGTAATTTCACTTTTCTCATTCTAATAAACTTCCATTTTGAGTAATAATACTTTTCTCCTCTGAAACATGTTTTCTAACATGGTATCAAAGTGTTGGCATCCACCATGATTTTTTTTTCCATTGCTTTGTCCATATTTTTTCCTTTTCTATTCACCATTTTCTTTCCCAAGAAAATTTAATCTGTTACTATACTCTTTTTCACTTGCTCCCATTTCCCTCCTCTTATGCTATTTAAAACTACTGTATGTGTTTTCCAATTTATGCTTCCCCATAACAAAATCAAAACCCTAACCCCATGCCTTATTGATGCTACTCATCTGAGTGCTGGTTTTACTTTCGCTGCTGCTTCTTTCTTTTATGACTCTTGTGCAGCACAGAGGCATTGTTGCCAAGAACAATGCTTTATTCGAGTTTTCTGGCCACCAATAGCCAGAAATAAGAAACTAAACTGATACAAAGCTTTTCCATATCATCCGCATCACAACCCACTGATTGGGTTCTTGGTTTGCTATTGCCGTGGGAAGTGATTTCCTAACAGTTGTTATTATTTGGCTCATGCAGAGTAAATTTGGAGAAGCTCAAGCAAAAGAGCACAAGGCCAAACAAGCACAGTTGGCAAAGGCAAAGGCTGCTCCTGATATAAATCCAAATCTAATAGAAATAACAGAGAGAGTTGTAATCAAAGAAAAACCCAAGGACCAAATTCCAGAAATTGAATGGTGGTAAGTTTATGCCTACCCGAACTACTGCTTTCTATTTATGTTTTATTAGGGTATTGATTGTTTTTAAGGATGTTATTTGAATGTCACAAGTTTTAGCAATTTAGATTTAGCAAGTATATTGTATATGCCTGTTTAAGACTTCATATAGTTATAGACCTTGTGTTCTTTTGTTTCTGTTTGTAATAATAACTACAGTTAGAAGATAAAATGTGACTAACTGGAATAAACCGGGCTGGCAGTTTCAAAACAGACTGCTAGAGTACTGGTTGAATAGTAAGTGTCAAAACACCATTGATAGTTGGTAAATTGAACCTGACAAAGAACATTTCACAGTATTTATCTGTGTATCTACTGTTGCCTGGTTCAACATGTTCATATTTATTGAATTCACTATTTGAATGTATCAGGGATGTGCCTCTTCTGCATTCTGGAAATTATGGTGATATTGATAACGGAACCATAGGTGAAGATAAACTGAAAATGGAAAAGATCAATTTTTATGTGGAGCATCCTCGTCCAATTGAACCACCTGCTGAGCCTGCTCCGCCACCACCTCAACCACTCAAGCTAACTAAGCAAGAACAGAAGAAACTCCGGACACAAAGACGTATAGCCAAGGAGAAAGAGCGACAAGAGATGATAAGACAGGGTGTCATAGAACCACCAAAACCAAAGGTCAAGATTAGCAACTTAATGAAAGTACTTGGCACTGAAGCAACTCAAGATCCTACTCGGCTTGAAAAGGAAATACGTAGTGCAGCTGCTGAGCGTGAACAGGCTCACATAGATAGGAATATTGCACGCAAGCTTACTCCTGCTGAGCTGCGGGAGAAGAAGGAAAGGAAGCTGTTTGATGACTCGAATACAGTGGAGACACTTGTCTCTCTTTACAAGATAAATGATCTCTCACATCCAAAGGCCCGCTTTAGAGTTGATGTTAATGCTCAAGAGAACCGTTTAACTGGATGTGCAGTGATTTGTGATGGTATTAGTGTTGTTGTGGTGGAAGGTGGAAACAAGTCAATTAAGAGGTATGGGAAACTTATGCTTAGACGTATTAATTGGACTGACGTTTCAAAAGAGACAGAAGAAAATGAAGCTTCAGATGATGATAAGCCTATCAATAAGTGTGTTCTGGTGTGGCAAGGAAGTGTTGCCAAACCAAGCTTCAATAGGTTCAGTGTTCATGACTGCATCACCGAAGCAGCTGGCCGTAAAGTTTTTGTGGATGCTGGTGTTCCTCATTATTGGGACCTAGCTGTGAACTACGTAGAAGATGAAGCTGTTTGACTTGTCTTCTACTGTTCCGTTATTGTCCTGCTTGGCTTAATTCTTCTGGTTAGTGATCGGTTTTACGGTTTGCATTAAGCAGTGTTTTAAACAAAATAATGAACAGAATAGCTGCTAGTGCTCCCTTGTTTCCAATGGCCAATGATATCTACAACTACAATCATTATAAATTTTCTACACCATTTTGTGGTGCATACATTGTCATGTTGGGTCTGATAGCGTCAGAGATGCTACGGATTGCAGGTGATACACCACATTTGTTTTAAATTTTGTCCTTTGGGATTTTACTTTGTTTCCGACTCTTTAAACTCCGACTTTAATATGCTTTTATTGATATCCCTTCTGGTATTGCCGAATAATGCCCGCTGCGTTTCAACTCTCCACTAAAGCCATTCTTAATAAGGAGTTGGTGCGAAAGATATCTGGTGATGGATGAGCTTGTGTCATCAACACTTTTACACCGTTGATGAATCCGCAATCCACTCAAATTGAGAGCTGAAGGGTCACATGGTTCCTATTGGTCCAGCAAATTACTTGTTGGATGAGCCTATTTGGGCTCGAAACTGATCTAGTCTATCTCATGGTCAGCCTTTTATTCTTAGTGATGCATATCTGATTTTTAAGTGTTTATTATTAGTTAATTAGTTGGGGAGTTAATATTGGCCCCAACTCCATTTGCTATTGGCTCCTTAAACGTGAGAAAACACCTTACCCCTCCCTCTTTCCCCTCTTATTTTCACCCCACCCAACCCATCACCACCGCACCAAGGCCATGACTCACCACCTCACTTTGCGACATTGGCCTCACCGTACCATCACCTCCTCAAACGGACCCCTTCACAGCATCACCACCTCTTTGTGCGACCCCTTCATTGACCAACGCAACATCACCAACAACGTTGTGTGTTGTTCCCAACTTTAGATTTGTGAGCGCGACCCCTAATTGGTCCAGCTAGCACCATGTGTCCTCACCATCGTGTCATTGCAACTCCTTGCCTTGGTTCATGCGCCCCCACCATCATCAGATATGTTCTCGTAGAGGAAGAACGGGCAACGAAAGTGTAGTTCTATTTTTGCGTAAAAAAAATAATGAAATCATGATTCTATTGTTTATTTTTTTCACCCTTTAAAAAACAATGGAATTGTATTTTTATTGTTTATTTTTATTTGCATCCCCTTGATAAATAACTAAAACACGTCTAATGGAATCATATTTCCATGAAAAAGATATTTGTGAAAAACAAAAGTAGGGGCAATAGTAATCCCCAATTAGTCATTAGATTTTATTTTGTTAATTATCAAACTAAAATATTTCTGAAAGTTACGTGAAATAAATTAAAAAGCCTGCCATATTGAATACAAAATATTAATTTAATATTACATTCAAGTTAATATGTACATTATTATATATTTAATTTTAGAATATTAAAAAAAAAAAATTAAACTGCACTGCAAACACTATTAACAAGAAATTATGAAAACTAATATGATAAACAAACTTTCAGATATTCGACAAATAACATGAAAGCACATGAGGGCTTGATTAGAGTGATTATGAAACTATTTCAGCTAAAATAGAATTAATTTCTAATTCAATTTTAAAACATTTTAACCTTAATTTCTTAAAACCACAGGGATAGTTTATTTTTCAAAACATTTATCATTATTCAACCATCACTCACCATTACCTATTTAAAGTAATAATGTGTTCAATTTTTTTTGTGTGTAATTTTTTTTTTTGGTTTTTGGTTAATTGTAACTATTTATTGAGAGCAAAATTAGTTTTTCATCAAGTGAATCTGATCCTAGACAAAATAAAAGTCATTACTCTTCATTACTATAAGCTAATGACCATCGTTAACAACTATGACTTTCACCATCAGTTGCTACTCTTTGTTACTATGACTTTACCATCGGTAGTGAGTGTCGCGCTACCACTACTTGATTTGATAAGTTATTAAAAAGTAATTCATGAATTAACTCCATTCAACAAAATGCAAGTTTGAATATACAAGAGTGAAAAGAGAGAAATATAAAGTCAAAAAAGTAACAAGACTAAACTAGCATTACAAATAAGTGAAATAACAAAAATACATATTATTTAACATTATAAACCAAGAGTTACATGACTTATTTTTTTTTCAATTTTTCCCAATAAATATTAAAAATAGTTTTTTACTCTCCCTAGTTGAATATCCTTATTGTCAATCAACTATAAGCAAACAATTAACAACTATTTCATTTTGTTTTTCATTATTTTATTTTTTTATGAAATATATTTTGTCTAATAATAATTACAAATTTAAATATAAGTTTACTAAAATATTAATTATTATGTATATCCACATTTACAGAAGGATGTCCTTTTATGTTTTTTAGATGTCACAAATGTCTTCAACGGCAGCAATTTTCCTTGAAGAAATGACGACGACCCTATATTCTGGTACTGTGGGACATTCTATCGATCTGCGCTCTTTCTTTCTGTGTGGGACGATGCCGGGGAGAGAAGGGAATGCGTCGAGGCGGCGACGTAAAAATATCTTGTATTTTTGAAAAACCTATCCTCAAAATATGAAGTTGTTAATCTTTTCCTCTAATTTCTTACGAAGTGTTAGCAACAACAATCAAATTTCTGAAGAGAAAATTACCCGCACACATGCAAACAAAAATATTTAACAAGATTTAATAAGTGTCTTAGAGTAAAACTACTATTTTTTTGTTTCTTATTTAATTAATAATAGATTACATCAATTTATATAATAATAATAATAATAAACCTACGATACAGTATTACCAAATCACCACCATACGTCTGTCCGCTTATAGAATATGAGTTATACACATGGAGAGAAAAAAATCTTTTCTACTAGTTTGTATCTGAAAGTTTTATTGAAGCAGAAGCGTTCTCTAGTTTTATTTTGGCCACTAAATTGAAGAGAAAGGGATCAGAACCCAATAGAGATTGGAATCCAAGCAAGATGACAACTATAAACAGTTGCTTTTTCTTATACTTGAGTGCAGATGCAGTGTCCTGCAATGAAATCTTCAAGTTTTGATGAAGTCAAAACTATTTAGCACGATACAGCTAACACACTTGACATTATACACGGTTTCGTGATCTCAATCATTTGCATGCTTTTGCAGGTCCACTTCTCCTCATCCTCCATATTGCTTTAGTCAAAATATTCTTTCTTAGATATGATTGAATATACACAGTTGACCCGGAGGGTGTGGACATTAAGTGTGTAAATAAAAAACATGTTGCTCATTGAACCTTCTATATAACCCTAACACTTTCAATCCATGGCCATAACCACTCAACATATACATTCTTAAAACCTCTACTAGTAGAAGTACCCTTTGCAATGGCTCAATAAGTTCTGTCTCTATGTTCTTCAAACTAAAGTTTTGGTTGATTTTAATTGCATGTGCTATCGGGGTAACTTCAGCTCAGTTATCCACAAAATTCTATGCTAAAAGTTGTCCCAAAGCCCTTACCACCATTAGGAAAGAAGTGGAACGTGCTGTGCGCAATGAGAGTCGCATGGGGGCCTCCTTGCTCCGACTACACTTCCATGACTGCTTCGTTCAAGCAAGTCTCATTTCACTCTTAACATCTTTATATATATTTGCATAAATATCTAAAATTCAAATTAAAATAACTCTATTGCCTACTACTACATTAATGCTATTCAGCATGTGATTGTGGATGTTGTGTGTTGCATGTTTACCATGTTATTAATTCTTTTTCGTAAATTAAAAAAATTCAAGACTAGACTACGTGTAACATAGAAATTGACTGATCAGAAGACATTGCAAATGAAAAGTTAATAGTGTGTTTGTTATAAGAAACTGATATTCTGTGTTGACTTACAGGGATGTGATGCATCGGTGTTGTTAGACGACACAGCAAATTTCACTGGCGAGAAGAACTCATTTCCTAATGCTAACTCCCTTAGGGGTTTTGAGGTCATAGACAACATAAAATCTATGTTGGAGGACATGTGTCAAGGTGTTGTCTCTTGTGCTGACATCTTAGCCGTTGCTGCGAGAGACGCTGTTGCTGCTGTAAGTACTTACTAATTCCTATCTAATTCAATTGATCAGATTAATAAGATGAAATTAAAGAAAGTGATGTAAGAAAACTTTAATTAATTGTCTCAGCTTGGTGGACAAAAATGGGAAGTACAAGTAGGCAGAAGAGATTCAACCACAGCAAGTTTAGACGAAGCCAATTCAGATTTACCAGCTCCCTTTTTGGATCTTAGTGGCCTCACCACTGCTTTCGCCAAGAAAAATTTCACTATCGAAGAACTTGTTACTTTATCAGGTAAAATTAATTGCCTAACATAGTTACTACATTACCTTTTGTACAAGCAAATTAACTAGTTTTTATTTATTTATTTACAAATGTTAATTTGTTAGTTTTGTTAAAAATTTCAGTTTCCTCCTTCCTTCACCATTCTTCAACTATTGGGTCAACCTTATACCATCAAGCAAATTAACTAGTGTATTAAGCATATATATATATATATATATATATATATATATATATATA
>CM023960.1:34242157-34322981 GCA_013407115.1 Glycine latifolia
CACCTGAACGTTATAAAGAAGATAAATCAAGAGGGTCATTATTCTTTTCTAAATTTAAATTTTTTTATATATATATATAGAACTAGCTATATATAGTTAAAATGATTGGTATAATCAATCTTAATTTGTGCAAAGAATAATGACCCTCTTGATTTATCTTCTTTATAACGTTCAGGTGGTCACACAATCGGACTAGTTAGATGCCGTTTCTTCAGAGCGAGGATTTACAACGAGAGCAACATAGATCCCACATTTGCACAACAAATGCAAGCATTGTGTCCCTTCGAAGGTGATGACAAAAATTTGACAATGCCTCCTTTCGATTCCACCACACCATTCAAATTTGACAATGCATTCTACAACAACTTGGTGAAGCTAAAGGGTGTATTACACTCGGACCAACAACTCTTCACGAACAACGGATCTGGTCCCACAAACGATCAAGTAAATAGATACAGCAGAAGCATGGGAAATTTTAAGAAGGACTTTGCAGATGCAATGTTTAAGATGAGCATGCTCACCCCACTAACTGGCTCCGACGGTCAGATTAGGCAAAACTGCAGGCTAGTCAATCCACCATCAACCACTGTCTCCTGAATAATGTACACTCGTTGATATATATCAATATTAATATTTATGGCTACGATGCTTAATTTCAGGGTGTATTCTTTAAATAAATTAAAGCCTTGTATGTTATTGAACCTATGCGTTAAATTCATCGTCAAGTGTAATCTAATGCAACTTGTTAATTAAAGTATGATTTTGTATTGAACTACTACTAATTAATATGCATAATTATCATCACATAAAGATCCGTGACATACTATTCAATCTGTAGATCCTGTACGTATTGACTCCATTTTCCTAGGTTATATTATGATGGATTAATTATCTATTTATGCAGAACCGCGTTTTGGCTTATAGCTCGATCGGGGCATTAACATTGCGGGATGTTGACTTGACTATATAGAATTAATAAATTGGTATATGACAAACTCGAAGACCATTCATGTTTTTCCTATATGTGGTTAAGGACTCGTGAACCTGATTAAGATTCTTTGTCTCACATGTTTAGATCTACTCATAAATATAGATATTCGCCCAATAATTTTTCTTATCTCTTTTATATTTCATATAGAAATTTGCACTTTTAATCGGGAAAAACCAGTCACCACGTACAGTGCTGTCAAATGCAGATTTTATTTCCCTGTTTCAACTATATACAATTATACATTATCGCTGTCAATTTATAAAAAATGAAAATCATGATAAAACTCTCAGTGTGGAGGATCTTTTATATAAAAAGTGAAAAAATGATGTGATTGATGAGAACTTTTTTTCCGGATCACAATTTCAGTAATTTAAAATACCTAAAAATTAAAGGAAAATTTTATAGAAAAAAGAATAAAAGAAAGGATAAGTGGATTGAGGTGAGAAATGAGAATGAGTAATGCCACAATCTCTAATAATCTATTAGTTGAACAGAATTTTCACAAAAAATGGGAATTCCTTTATAAAAATTAGGTTTTACACAAGAATCAAGAGATAATAATTTACTGACACTTAGTACAAAACTAAATTCTAATTTCATCCAAATCTAAATCTCTTTCGTTTAATAAAATTGTGAGGTACATATAACTATTTAAAGTTATCTCAAGAGTTTCTATTAGTAATTAAACTTTTAATATTACAAATTATTACAAGTTAGTAACTATTAAATATTTATGAACAAGCCAACAACCACTAATATTATTCTTACCACTAATATTATTCTTAATTTGACAAATTTGGATTTTGGCTTCATATTTTTCATTTTATATTGGACTTTATTCACTATCGACTTAACACGTGTTCTTCATTTATCTATCAAATTCATGTTCCTTCAAGATTCATACTCTTGAGTTGATACTCATGAGTGATGATGAAGAAGAAAGATATAAAAAGAAAAATATTGCAGAAAGAGAAAAAGAAGAAAATAAACGTATATTTTTCTAAAAAAGACAAAAACTAAATATCATTAATATCCAGTTTAAATCACAAAGTCTGCAATAAAGTGATAAATCACAAGAGTATATGTATAAGTTTTGGGTACAAGATCCAATAAACTGATAAATGTATATTTATCATTATTGTCATTTTTTTATTGGACATTTATATTCAAACATGACTACGAAACTAACATTAAGTCATATAGATGGTAGATAGTATTATTAAAAACAAAGAAAAGGAAATTAAAAATTAAAATGTAATTATTTAAAAAAATTATTTCATGTATTTTCTTTAGTAGAGAAAAATAAAATATCTATAAGAAATACTATTATTTTATAATTTATAAATTTAATTATCTAATTCCAAGCTTACAACTTCTAATGATACAAATATTTAAATATTATTACATTTTCTTCTATATATACATGAAATCAAATTATATCAGTATAATTTTGCACAATTTTTATAATTTGATATATAATATGATTTTTATTGATCTAATCGTTAAATTATATCTATATATTATCAAGATCGTCTGTGTCAAATTTTGTTAAAATTATATAATAATAAAAAGATAATCAAATGATATATATTTTAATATATTTTGAAATATATATATATATATATATTATTTGATAACTTATTTTTATTTTCCCATATCTGTAAAATGTGTCTAATTTTTATAAACATATATAAGATTTACTAAACGGATATCTTCCTTAATACGAAATGTTATTCAAATTAAAAATTATAAGTTTATTTAAACTGAAAGTATGTTTAACCTAACATTCTTTATAATAACGAGCCGAATCAACCTTAAAACAATCTTGGATAAAGAACCAAACATTGAAATATATCAATGAATTTTGCTTAATAGTACGAAATATTTTTGGGCGAAAAAAATACAAATTTTGGATGACTAAAACATGATTTCTAATATATTAAACTCTTTTTTTCTTTTATTATTCAACTTTTCAACCAATAAAAATATTATACTTTGTTTGATGTTAAGAAGATGTTTTCTAACATATTCTTTTTAATACATTCTCTTTTATTTGTTAAAAATCATGAAAAAATATAAAATTATGAGAAAGAATTGCTAAATAAAACATGAGACTTACAAAATTTTGTATTTCTTTAATAGATTTTAACAAATAAAAAAGAAATGTATTAAAAAATTACGTTATAGAATGTTGTTAACATCTCTTTTTATAACAGAGCAGGTTGATGGTAGATATCTTGAGGAAGATATTGGTTCAAAAGCTCCCAATTCCAACAACCATTCTAGCGTGCGTAAATGATAGTAATTGAGAAGTGGGGAAATTTAATAGCCATTCTTAATAAATTACAGCAACACACGGCACAGGCAGGAGAATACTTTTTTTTTTTTAATACAATATGCCCGTCTAAATAAGAAAGTATAGAGTAATAAAAATTGACACAAAGGTATGTGGGACTACACTTTAAATGCTCAAATATATATATATATATATATATATATATATTGTTTTTTTTTAAGAATGGTAAAATATAATTTTTTTCTTTTGTTTTTTTTATTTTCTTTTAACTTCTTCGTATTTATTATTGAATTTATCTATCACCGATCCAATTAACTTGAGTTAAAGATACTATTGATGTTGAATGCTAAAATATAACTTTAGATTTCTTATTTTTTGCTCAATTTATAATCTTCATTCTTTTATTTTTAAATAAAAATATTTAGTCCTTAATTTTTTAAAATCAATCCAATCCTTAATTTACATTTATGTTTCTTATATTTTCATTAATTAATTTTTTTATAAACCTTAATAAATATATTAGGTCTAAAGTTCAATTATACTTAAATAAAGCATATAAAAATTAAATATTATATCATAATTATTGATTTTCAAAAATTTAAATATTAAATGTCTCAATTTTTAAATATAAAATAAAAAATATAAATTAGACAAAATAGAAAAATAAAAAATATATTTTAACATGCTTTAAAAATACACACAATCAATCAACACGTGGATTGCAAAATGATGGTGGGATGGATTTTATAAATTGATGACAACCCAACACTCTAACTAGAGTCCAACAAATGCTAATTCAACAAGTCCTTGAAATGTGAAATTTAACTAATATATTTGGCACTTTTTCACAAAATCAAACTCACCTTTATTTAAAATCAATTTTACAAACACACTTAAAGATATCCACTTACAATGATACCATTGTTTAATAAGTTTAGATAGATATTTATTGGCACTTATAAGCTGCCAAAAAATAACCCCTAATTAGATAATAATAAAATTAATTATTTTTCATCATTTAACGTTGATATTGAACGGCAAAGACTGTAAATAATATTAACAAATAGAATAGATAAAAATTAAGATTGATCAATTTTTTATTTAGAGAATAAAAATGAAAACTTAAAACTAATAAAAACATAATTAATCCTTTGTAAAAAAACTAAAATAGTATTTTTTTAAAAAACTTATTATTTTTGTTTTTACGCAACAATCTTTATGAAACACAAAGCTAAAATTTGGAAACGTTAGGAATGGTTTGAGGGTTGGGTGAGAATGAACGTACGCGAGGGCGCCACATTTCAATTCCAATTCCACTACCTACCCCCTACCATTGCCAACCTCCATTCTCCACTCCTTAAATTTCGAAACAAACGTTTCTCAAATTCACATCACATTCAATAGCAATGGCAATGGAATCTCCGTCCGTAACCTCTGTAACTGTGGAGAACGTGACATTCCCTCCCACCGTGAACCCTCCCTGCTCCCCCAACACCTTCTTCCTCGGCGGCGCCGGCGTCAGGGGCCTCCAAATTCATGACACTTTCATTAAATTCACCGCCATCTGCATTTACCTCCAATACGACGCCCTTTCCTTCCTCTCCGTTAAGTGGAAAACCAACTCGGCTCACCAGCTAACGGAATCCGACCAATTCTTCACAGATATCGTTACAGGTAACTAACTAACTAATTAACTACTTTTTCCGCATCATATGGATGCATGTTTTTTTAAATTAACAAAATCATCGTGTGTCACAATATGTACCACCAAACATATGGATCAATTTTCTAACTTAAACTTCAGATCTCTTGATTCGAGCTTTGTTATCAATGTAAAAATAATAAAAAAAGTAATGTTTTGAGATTGTGATTGCAACATGGATGCAGGTCCATTCGAGAAATTTATGCAGGTGACAATGATCAAACCCTTGACGGGGCAGCAATACTCAGAGAAAGTGGCAGAAAATTGTGTGGCCATTTGGAAGTCTCTTGGGATTTATACAGATGCAGAAGCCGAAGCAATAGACAAGTTTCTTTCTGTTTTCAAAGACCTAACATTCCCACCAGGCTCCTCTATCCTTTTCACTGTCTCACCCAATGGATCATTAACGGTTAGTCTTATGCATCATATGCCATGTTTATTCTATTCCCTAATAAAACTAGTACTTTTTTGTTTCAATTTTTTAATACATGTAAATGTAATGAAAACAGATAAGTTTCTCTAGAGATGAAACCATTCCAGAAGTTACGAGTGCTGTTATAGAGAATAAACTACTCTCAGAGGCTGTGTTGGAGTCAATGATAGGTAAGAATGGCGTTTCCCCTGCAGCAAAACAGAGTTTGGCCTCCAGATTATCTCACTTATTCAAAGAGCCTGGTGTTTGTGTCCCTCAATCTCATAAGTGAACTCATTATATCATCAACCCAAGATCAAAATCCCTTACCACTCTGTGACTTTCAGTACTGTGCTACTAATAAATAAAGGGCAAATTACAGTTTTTCTAAGTGCTAAACTTCTTGTAACATTATTGTGTTGTTCTTATTGTCTATGTCTAAGTACTGAACTGTTGTATTTGATTTTTCATTTGGGAATTGAAGCAACTAATTGCATTACTTATTTGTTTGCTTATTTGAGAATTAATCAAACACGCTCCCCATCAAGTGTGCATGAAAATAATATAAATAATAAATAAACACGACATGACTAAGGGTCTTGGTCATTTTCATGGGTACTTGTTTTTATTTTATTATTAAATCTTATTTCTCATTCATTTGACATTTACGCTTATACATTTTCATCGGGGAAAAGAAAAAAGATCACGAGATGCCGAGAAAAGTGGTCCCTGGAGCTAACCTACCACAAATTATTTTTTTAAAAGGCACCTTAACTTGACACCCCTCTACCGCAAGTTAAGAAAATGTCAATTGGTGTGTTTGAATGGAATTCGATAAAATTGACTTTGAATGAAAGTTTTGAAATAATGTAATTTATATTTCTATTATAAAATTTAGTTGAAAGGAAATTTTGAATGTAACACAAAAATTATTTAAAATTATTTCAATCTAAAATTAATTATAGATTCATAATTAATTTTAATTTTTTAAATCTGAATCCAATATATAAAAATAAATTAAAAAATAATTTCCTAACATAAAATCAGACACATACTTAAATTATGTTTGAATAACCATTTGAATCGCGTTCAACACATATTTTATGAATTCCGAGACAAAAATGTAGACGTAAAGGGCATGAACCGTTGGCGTTGCATTGAAACAAACGAAAATACAGACAGGCACCATAACCTACTCTAGCAGGTTCATATTTTCAAAGGCTCTTTGTGATGATTTGGATAAACAGTGCCCCTCTTTTCTTTGGGTGGATCAACCTAATGGTAAAACACTACCTGCACCCACTCTCATGGGATCAAGTGTGCAAGCTTAAATCTGCTGGTGGTTTAGGATTGAAAAGAAAAACTAGAGATACCAATTGTGCCATGCTTACGAAGGCTGCCTGAAATTTAATCTCTAGACCATCCCATTTATGGGTCCTCATCATCAAATCCAAATATAAGTGTGATTCCTCTGGTAAACCAATTGTCTCTCCAAAGCATATTGCTTCAAACTTTTGGAAATGCATCTCCAATGTTTGGAATTATTTAGATGCTAATCTGACCAGTAGGATTGGGAATGGAAAAATGAATAAGTTTTGACCCTCTAATTGAAATGGCTACAGCTTATATTTAAATACGTTCATCTTAATTTTAATTTTCTTTGATTCAAACATCTTCTCTTATTTTGATAAGTAACGCACACTAAAATGATTAGCAACAACTGGTTTGCTCATTTATTGAATGGGGTACAAATCCACACAAAGTGCACACATAACTGCGGGGAGGATTACATTATTTAGATTTCTCTTCATTCAAATTTTCTTGTTGTTCTTGTTTCCAAGGTCCCCTAAAGATAGTTGGCAACTGCTGCTACTCTCAGTTTTCAATGTTGGGATTGGCCTCTAACTCTTTGAAGATCTGATGAAACCTTGTAGCCAAACTCTCCTTCAAAGCAGGGGAAACAGGAATCTCTCCGATCATAGTCTCCAGCACTGCCTCCGAAAGTGGCTTGTTGTCTATCACTGCATGCTCATGTTCTGGTATTGTCTCATCTTTCGAGAAACTAAGCTGCATTTGTACAAAATTAATCAAACTTGTGAAAATATATAAAACATGTTGCCACGGAGAAAATTAAATTATATATAATATATGTGCAGTGTAGCTTCCTAGTTTTCAATTTCAGATGCAATTGGTGATTATACTAACCCCCAATGTTCCAGTGGGTGATTGTTTGTAGAAAACAGTGGAGCCTGGTGGGAAATTTTGATCCTTGAAAGCATTTCTAAATTCCTCAATAGCTTTTTCCTCTGCATCACTGTAAGTCCCAACAGATTGCATATGGGCCACACAGTTCTCTGATACCTTCCTTACGTATTCACGACCATCCAATGTTCTTAACTTTGACCCTCGAATTAACTTCTCAAAGGGGCCTAATTAATAAACACAGTCATATTTCATTGAACGATATTGAAATGAAAGTGGCAACAATTGAATAGTACACCTACAGCCACAAGAAAATAGTGGTTGAATTTGGGATTCAAATTTTCTTGTTCATATTCTTATCTTTCCCTGTTCCCTCAATTAAAAAAGAAATTAAAACTAAGAAAAATTTTAATTTATTATGAGGGGAAAACAACAACATATTGAATCGCTACCAATTGATTAAAGAAATATAAGAAAGAAGAGAGAGAAAGAATTTCGATCCGAAGTATATAATAATTGAGTTGAGTTTATACCCGGAATTGAATGTATCAAACAATATTAGTAGTTGTTCAAGTATCCTAAAGAAAACGTTGTTTATTTTATTGAAATTTAGCCATACAAGACAAAATCCCATTACCAAAAAAAAGGAGATAAAATCCAGCTGTCTAAGTTCATACATTCAACGCATGCAAATAAATTATTTAAATTTCACCCAATATATAATTTTCAGAGTAAAAGGAGATACCATATTCTAAAGCTTAGAAAATGACAGCCACATTAATTACTCTTGCAAAAAGTCCATTAGATTAGAGTAAGAAAGCTAATATAAATTTATTTATCACGTAATAGTTAGTACTATAGAAGGTATAGTAAGGTTTAAGGTGTGGAAACGTGTAAATTTTATAAAAGCTTAGTACCTTTGATGATATCTCTGTAGAAGTCAAGGGAGTCGAGCAATTCAGCTGCACTCTTGCCCTTCCATTTGGCAGCGAGTGATGACACGGCCTTGTCTTCCAAATAAACACCTATTCCCGTGAACTTCACAAATTCTTCTTGAATATTCAACCCTCTCACCCCTACAAAAGTAAATTGTTCAAGTAAAAGAAAAAAAAACTACAACATAATATAAACATATGTATATGAATCCTTGTTACTAGTTTTAGTTTTTCATTCTATACTCAAATTTGTGTCTCCAGCAACGGTTTTAAAACTTGCAAGTTTCGGTACTTAGCAAAAGCATCGAAATTTTTAGCTTAGATGGTAACCTTTATATAAAAAAATAAGGTAGACGTTTTTTTTTTTCAAATATACATGCAAATAATTTAAGTATAGTAACAAAGGATGAAAGTATTTAAGAACCTGCGCCGCCAAGGAAAAAGGATTTGGTAGAGGCAGGAGGTGTCACCACCGCGGGGAATTCAAGGAACTCCACAGTGACATTAGTGATGGATGGTGGTGTGGCCATAATAAGTAGTACAGCACTAGTACTGTGTCAAATGGAGAGTGTTTTGTTTTGATTTGTTGAAGAGGATGAAGAAGTCAGATGGTTTATATAGAAGGCATTTCAACTGTTATAGGAGCCAGGTCACACTTGAGCTTGCAATAATTTTTATTAAAAAAATATGGCACGCACGGACACCAACGTAGACAATGGTCTTTTTTAAAATAACATGCATTAAAATAATTTAAATGGCTGAACTCACGGATCACGTAATAGTATTTTCCTTTTAAATATAGTTTTGGGTAGGTCAATAAAATGACGGTGGACACCATGTTATAAAAATAATATAATCTCATCTCCGATCCAACGAGACACGACTTCGTAGGAATTTTTTATACTTTATAACATTATTAATACTATTAACTGCATGTTGATTTCACCTTAAAATATTACCTTAAATGTTGATCCTAACTATAATATATAACATTTTTAAAAATTATATGTATCTTTTATCTGAGATAATTATGATGATCTAGTTAAGTAAAATTGTTATGCATGATGGTTTTTTTTCCCGAATATTTAATACAATTTTATAATCAATACTTGAATTTGACATTACTAATAAACTGAGATAACTCCATGATTGTTAATTAATTCACCTTCTTGGTGATATTTTAATCAAAGTTTAATAATTTGCTTGATTTTTACCATACAAAAAGCAATTAGTTTTAGATTTAGGTTGGGAAATTGATTTTATGTTTAAGTTTGTATTCGTTATAAAATAAGTGAGAATTGATATTGCTCTCTATAAAAAAATTATTTGATTTAATGAAAATTATTATTTTTAGTTCTTATAAAATTAGTGTTTTTTAAAATAAAATAAATTCTAAATGTGAAATTTATCAATTTTTTAAAACATTTATATTTATACTTAAAATAAGTTTAATTAATTTTAAACAAATTAATTCCTTTTCGATAAATAATGAAAAATCGACAAGATAGATTCGTGACTCCTTTTTTTTTTTTCAAAAAGTTCAAATGCTTTTTTTTTATCATATTGACTTTATGCCAAAATCTTTTTCATACATTTTGCATAAATTTCCTTTCGGACATTTTTCTTATTTCTCTGTTTTTTTTCTATGCATCTTATTTCTCTTATATCAATTGTTATCATGGTACAATTGTACATATTTATTTTATTCTATTTACTAATCACAATAGTGTAAATTAGACAGAAATATTATAAATAATTAAACTCGTGAAACGATTATAAGGTCATGGCTATTTGTAGGACTTTAAAGTTGAGTTCATTGTAATTATTTCAATTAAGAAAAAAAAATCCTTAATATTAGAAAAGAAATATTAAATAAAATAATATAAAAATTATATTAAATAAAATAATTTACAAAATATAAAAAACATTAAATAAAAAATACTTAATAAAAATAAAAATGAAAAGAAACATAAATTTGTTAAAATAATTTACAACTTCTAATAAAAAATAAAAAATATTTATCACTTCAAAGTTATATTAAAAAAAGTTGAAAATATAAACATTTTTAAGACTTCACTGGAAAAAAAAAGTCATAAAATTATTTGTCATTTTGTACTCAGTAGAATATCATAGTATATCCCTTTACGGGTATTAATTTAAATTTTATGATATGTAAAAAGAAAAAAAAAATTATGTTCGTTTCGCCAACTCTCACGTCTCAATTTCAATGTTTAATGCATTTAGAGAACTCAAACTAAAACACAATTTTATTATTTAATAAAACAGTAGAAATACACGAGTAGATTTCATGATTTTACTAACAAGTGACAAGAAAGAAAGGAGAAAAACAACAATATTTGAAAAAACTCAAGTTGATCCTTCTCATTTCTCAGACAATAATGCCGTCGCTCAATACCGCAGGCAATCGTGAAGCCAAACTGCGTTTTAAGTCAGGGGAAACAGCGTGTTCTCCAATCATGGTCTCCAACACCGCCGATGATACAGCCTTGTTCTCTATCACTGCATCCTCCTTTTCTGGTATTGTTGCATCTTCAGAGAAACTAAGCTGTAAGTCACACAAACATTAATTAATATTAGTGGAACAAGACAAGACAAACATTGATTTCATTAACTAAAATAAGAAACTGACCCCCAAGATTCCATCAGGTGATTGTCTGTAGAAAACAGAGGCACCAGGTGCAAAATTGACATTCTTGAAGGCTTCAGCAAACTTTTCAATGGCTGCGGCTTCAGCATCACCGTAAGTCCCAACAGACTTCATGTGTGCTACGCAGTTTTCCATCACCTTCTTTGAGTATTCAGGGCCAGACAATGGCAGAATCTTCGACCCTCTAATTAGCTTTTCAAACGGCCCTAACAAAATTTACAACAACACAACTTCCCATTGTTAATTTTTAATCTTCATAGATTTAATTTTTTAATGATCTATATTAATCATTTAATTATGACATAATATATATTAAACATGTTATCTTAACAATCATTCTCATGTGAATATATGCATACAACAATCCGTTCTCTTTAAGGTATTCGAATTTTGTAATTAAAAAAGTGGTTAAAAAGAAAAAAATCTCACTAAAAATCATCATTTATTTTCACGATAAAAATTAGTTATCAAATTAGTTATTAAAATAAAATCGATTAATATTTCGTATTAATAACAACATGATTTATATATTCGTATTAATAACAACATGATTAAAAAAATATAAATGATATATAATGTTTTTTCTAAATACACGTCACATGTCAATAAAAAATTATACAATTATTTTCAGGATTTTCAAAATTTATAAAAGCTAAAATAAAGCAAATAAAGAATAAAACCAAACTTTTATTATTAATTTTTAGCCATGCTATGACTATCTTTTCCTATAGGTCCAACCTTACAAATGAACCACTTCACCAAACATTAAGGTAATTTGGTTTATTTATAATTGAGTGTATTTGAGATTAAAGTTTCAAAAATTATAGTACATCTCACATTTCTATATTCTATCTTAATTAAAATAATTTATCTTTTCTTATTATCTAAAATCAATTATTTTTACATCTCTTTTATTCCTTTATATCAAATGGATCCTAATTCACTCACGATCACATAGTTTCAGAGTGGACACGGTATGTTACTATATATGTCTATAATATTATAATAATTAGCATGCTTTTTGTTGACCTTTGTTTTTTAAAGAAAAAGTTATATCATTTATTGTCTTTTTAATAATGTTCTTAATTTTTACTGTATCGAATACTTTATCAGTTTATTTTTAAAAGAAAAAATAATATCATTTATTGTCTTTTTTAATAATGTTCTTGTCTGTATTCAATCCTTAAATATTTTATATATTTATCTATTAAGAAAAAGAGAAAAATAGTTTTTGAAATAAATAAAAATGTTAATTATATGTTTTGGAACAATACTTAAATACAATTCTTTAATTAGTTGTTTTAGTGTTATTATCCAACTAAAATTAAAGTTTCATACAATAAAAAACAACATTTAAAATTGACATTAAATACTGAAGTAAAATTGTATTGATTTTGTTATGATAACAAAGAAAAACGGAAGAGATGGAGAAAGTAGGTAGGTAGGTTTACCTGAAATGATATGCCGGTAGAAGTCAAGGGTGTCAACTAAGTCCTCGGAGGATTTACCCTTCCACTTAGCGGCGAGCGATGGCACCGCCTTATCCTCCAGGTATACTCCTATGCCTGTGAACTTTATGAACTTCCCCTCAATCGTCAATCCTCTCTCCCCTACAACCATATACATACATAATTCAATTCATTCTTTTGTTTAATTTC
The DNA here is from genome assembly GCA_013407115.1 of Glycine latifolia. Classification (NCBI taxonomy): domain Eukaryota; kingdom Viridiplantae; phylum Streptophyta; class Magnoliopsida; order Fabales; family Fabaceae; genus Glycine; species Glycine latifolia. The sequence goes on from CM023960.1 coordinate 34,255,022, forward strand.
TTATCATAGAAATTTAATTGGAGGCAGGTATGCAGAAATTAAATGAAATTGAACCTGCGCCGCCGAGGAAATAGGTCTTGCCGGAGGCTGATGAAGTAACCACCGCTGGAAACTCCAGGAACTCCACCTGAACCGCGCTGATCGTTGCCATTCTCAAACTCCTCTTTTCTATTTAACACCCCAGCTTGTTTGTGGTAACTGAATGTGAGTACAATGACTTATATAGACACTTCATACATCATATATATATATATATAAAGTATAAACCACCTTCACTTAAAAATTATTTTTGTTAAAATTAAATTTAAATATTATTCGAATAATTTTAAATTTAACGTATTAATTATTTGTAATCAATTATTTAAAAAACTTATTTAATATATAAATATAATTTATTTCTCAAACTAAACAGAAAATTGATTTTTTAAACAAAAATTAAATATTCTTGATGTATTATATATAATTTAATTTTTTTATATGTTATGGCTTGTTACATTTTAAGGAAAAATTAATTTTAATATTACAAATATTTAAAATTTACGTATATTATTTTTTTAATATTGTTAAATATATTGTATAAATTTTTAAAAAATAACAATTTATTGAATCTTAAACTAGTATTATTCTTTCTCACCTACCCACCTAACTCGCCCATGCAAGAATATAATGATAAAATAAAAAATTGTACGACGGCTCGCATCATTAATGTTTTTCATGGAAAGCCATCGCATTATTCGCAACCTACTTTTCGTACGAGAGGAAAAAAAACAATTTCTATAGTATATTAGTAGTAGATCTGTAGTCTGTACATCTTGTTTGGGGCCGTGTTAAAAATAAGAATAAAACTGTTGAATTAAAAGGGAAAGGACAAACTTACTCGGATATCTAAAGACTAAACTTAAAAAAAAAAAAAACCACTCCATTCAATCATTAAAATAATAATTATGTGTTGGATTTCTCAAAGAAAGGCACATGCAATATCATATCACCAGAATGGCTTTAAGATTTTCACCCTCTCCTAGTATTCATTTATCCAAGTTCTGAGTTCAATTAGGTTTGCTCATGTGGGAAAGGCTGAACGAATAAAAAAGTTCAAACGTATTGGCATCAGAAATTAATTTATGGATGTACGTTATTTTATGAAAAAATTGTAATAAATAAATAAACAGAATCATGATTTTGATTTTTCATGACGGACTCTGGCCTCATGGTGTGTTTGATTTAAAAGAAATAAATAAAAGTTAAATTTTGAATTAAAATAAATCTAAAAATATGAATTTCATAAAATAAAATAAAATACAAAAAAAATTATACTCCAAAGCCAACACACCTAAGGGTGATATTGTGAAATGAGTATCCGGTAGTAGTCAATAGTTGCTGGCTCCAATCAGTTGAGGTGACAAAAAAGACTTGTTCTTCCTTTCTCCCTAGTAGCATTGCCCGGCGTCACCCAATTTGACTAGTTGGGTGGGGTCATTTGATTTTATCAAATTAATTTGGCCTATTGTGTTAGAAAAATCCAAACATCTGCTTATTTTACCTCACCTAACTCTTACAAATACGTAAAAAATCCTGAAGAAAAAAAAAATACCTTTGACATGTATTTATATTACCTCATTTTAAGGAAATGAATGGGTACTCAAACTTGTGACCCATCATATCATGCATATATGAGATTTTGTTTTTTTTTTTCATTCGATTAATTCCTCGGATTACTCTTGGTTTGATTTTATATCCTTTTTAATAAATTTAACCAAATTATTTAGAGAGAAAATGCTATAGCAGGTCAACAAATCATAAATTATATGCAAAGGTCAATTTTTGTTGACATATATTGTTAAGTCATTAAATTTTAATTTTAGTTTATAAAGTAAGGTTAAAATTAATGTTTCCGATAGCTTATAAAAAAATGTTTCCCTTAAATTAATGTTCATCAGATGAATTTAAGTCAATGGAAGTAAGTTTGACGGTTAGTTTTTTTCTTTTCTTATGGTATATGACATAATTTTGTAGTGTTTCTTATCTTATTCTTTGCTAGTAATGTATATATGTTAATACCGTGCTTCTCAAATGTAAAGTAGGATAATGTTTGAATTATTAATTATGGCTATGTGGGTTATTTCATGCATTCAAGATTCAAGAAGGCTTGGCAAGTACCATGGTCTTCTGGCGGAGCTGTATTTTGGTGCCTTAGAAGAATTATATATCTACTGAAGCCAATCACATTTTCTGGCCCTTGCTAATTCAACATCGAAGTCCAGGTAAGTAATGCACAATTAAAATTGCTGCTACTTCCAATTATTTTTAAGCATTAATTAACCTTCAAGGCTCAAGCAAACTACAAATGTGAAATATATATGCAACACTACTGTAACCGAGATTATAATGGACAATCCGGGATGTAAAATAATAGTTTTATGTTTTTTTTTTAATAAATCCTACTTGCTTATTGAAGAATCATATCTTAAAAAAAACTTTTTTTAAAATAATTTTTTTAAAAATTTAAACAAACTAATCCATTATCAAAAATATTTTTAAAAAAATAAATTTGATTTGCTTCTTAAAAAATCACATTTTCAAACAACTCTTTTATTTTTTTTATAAATAAACTGTTTAGAGCTTAAACAAACTAATTCATTATCAAAAAATTAACATGTGTGCATAACAATGTTACTTAATACCAACACTGTTACTTTTATGTCTCAGGCCTCAACTACCTTTTTCCACCCTTGCATTTTATATGTCCATTAATTGACCGAAACAAACACACGAAAAATGTACTAACCTCACTCAAATGAAAATTACATTTATATCACTCAACAAGATAAACGCAGACAGATATTCTAGAATGCAAGTATATAACACTTCACACCGAGAACGAGGAGTTGTTCATTGAAGTCGATCCTCTGCGAACACAATGTTTAGTCTTGAACAAAACACCCAAGGTCGTTGCCTAGTTATTGAAGGTGGGTGAAGGCAAACTTTGATATTTAACCCGATTCACTTTTGGATTAAAATTTGTAAACTTTTAGTTTAAATTAAACTTAAGTTTACAAAAATAACCAAGTTTTGTTTTTATAAAACTCAGTTTTCAAACCAAATATCAATGTGTGAACATATTTGTAAGGATTCCAAACATGTCAAGAAATTAAATTTATGTTTTAAAATTAGGTTTAGCACCAAAAAAAGTATTTTTTAACCGTCAATCAAAGATATCCTAATTCTTTGCTATGGTCTTTAGGTGTTAGCATTAGGTATTTCTAGATCCCTAAGTCATTTAGCTACAAATTGATATGTTGATTAACAATTTGGATTCGTTGTTGGCACAATATGTGAAACACTTTGTACAACCTATGTCTGATGGGTCTGAAGTAATATGTTAATTAATTGTTTCTTAATAGTATATCATATGTTCATTTTTTCATACTAATGATTTAGTATTTGTGAATGATTCGATAACAACATGATACATGGTGATACGATAGATTCAACAATAATTGTTAGAATAAACTATAATATCATATTATAAAATAAACTATAATATCATATTATAATTATAAGTCATAGATTTAATTCATCCTTAATTGATATGGTATCTGCAATACTATAAATACAAAGTAAACACTATAATTATTAGAATTTATGTTCTTAAAATCAAATTGATGATTGAATTAGTTTAAAGCACTGATTAAGGTTAAATGGTCTAATCTTAGTAAATTTTTGCTAGATGTATCATTAAAAACATCTAAGTCCTCGGATTAAGGTTAAATGGTCTAATCTTAGTAAATTATTGATGTATCATTGAAAATTATCAACAACATTTTTATTAAGAACATTTTTTTTCAAATAATTTAATAAATTCAAATTTTGTAAACATGAATAAACTAGTTTGTAAAAAAAGATTATCAATATTCCTACAAATATTTTAATATTATATAATATTTTATGTAATAAAATAATTTAAGATTATAAAAAATAAATATCTAAAAATCATACATTAAAATAAATGATCAAGTTATTATATTATATGAGTAAAAACTACCATGAAGCAATAATTGTTGTAAGTATTGTTAACTTGGTTTGATAAGTGATTTTCAATTGTTTTAGTAGGCGTGTTTGATTGATTTTTTTATATCCTAAAATTATATTTGTTTCTTTTTATAGAAAAAAGTTATATAATATAAAATAGTTTTATATTCTTATTTAATTATAACGTATTATGTATTATAAAATTATTGATTTTTATTTTAATTATTTTAAAAATTATATTAATAACAATTTATAATTTATAATTGAATAATAGTGTAAATAAAATTATTTTAGACAGTAAATATATTATTATTTTTACTGTAGAAATTATATTTGCTTAATAGTGTAATATATTATTTTATTTTATAGAAAAAAAGAGAAAAAAACGGCGATGTCCTTCTGACCTCTCGAGCCTCGAAATCTTGCTAGTTGCTACACGTCTTCTTCCTCTGGAAATCCGAAACGAAGCAAACAACAGAGCACAAAGAGAGAGAGAGATAGATGCTCGTCGGTGTTCATTCCGATTCTCCTTGACCTTCTTCTTCTCTTCGTTATCGTTCCCAACATTCCAAACCCTAAATTTGTTGCCTCGGTCTTCCATCCCAATCTCCGAACTCCGACGCGGAGTGGCTGCAGAGAACAAACATGTCGTCTTGGCTGAGATCTGCGGTCAACAAAGCCGTCGAGGTCGGCAACAAAAACAACCTCACTCGAACCGTCAAGAACTACGCCGACACCGTCGTTCAACACGCCGGCCAAGCCGTTGCCGAGGGTGCCAAAATCCTTCAGGATCGCATTGTAAATTCCCCATTACCAATTCCTCTTTTATCTTCTCTCACACCACCTTTAGTTTTTAATTGATACACCAGTTTGTGTTTATAGTCACTACACTGAAACCAATAACAACCCTCTTTATGATTGTACTGTAGTTCCGATCAAAGTGTTATGTTACCATTATTAGGGTTTGTGAACATTTTGATATGAAAATGCGAATTTCATGTTATGTGTGGCATGCAGAGTGCTCGGAATTACAGAAGTGTTGCGCAGACCATTGAAAGGTTGGAAGAAGCTGCTGTTTCGTATAGGGGACCTGAGAGAGTCCAGTTGCTTAGAAGATGGGTGGTTGTGCTTCAAGAGATTCAGAAATTGTCTGAGTCGTCATCGGCTGAAGGTAAAGAGAGGACTCTCGAGCAGCACCTTGCGGTTGAAGAAGCCAAGGAGAACCCAAGGAAACCATCTCTGGTTAGAATGACAAACATTCCCTGTAGTTTGCTTACTATGACTGGTTTTATAGTTTACACGGAGATTTGGTTATTCTTTAAGGACTAGGCTGTCTCTTAAATTAGACAAATGCTATCAATACTCTCTCTAACACACTCTTTCTAATACACTTTCTATTATTGACTTAAATTTATTGGAAATTACAAAATTGTGTAGGAGATAATTTGTTAAAAGGAGTGTGTTGTTAGTATTCCTCCTGAAATTATGGTGTATTGAAGCCATACTCAAGCTTTCTACTCTGCCCCAGCTAAGTCTAGTCTACAACTCTGCGTCAGAAGTGTACGCTGTTTGTTTTTCCACTGCTATGCCTTTTTTCCTGTTTTGGATGATAGTAAGATTCTTGGGTTGTTGGCTTCTGTCTTTTTCTCGCAATTAGATTACAGGAGGAGATTTTCCCTGTTTGTCATTATTTTCCTTCTTGGCTCTGATCCCTAAGATTAATGACCCCCAAAGCTTACATGAATACCATCCTATTTCACTAATAGGATGTATTTACAAGATAGTAGCTAAGGTGCTCGCTATCAGGCTCAAGAGGGTGATGCCTGCCATCATTGATGAACGACAATCAGGATTTATTGAAGGACGACAATTACTGCACAGTGTTGTAATTGCAAATGAGGCTGTTGAGGAGGCAAAAATGAGTAACAAAAGCTGTCTAATCTTTAAGGTTGACTTCGAAAAAGCCTATGATTCGGTTTCTTGGGAATTCCTCATGTACATGATGAAGAGGATGGGTTTCTGCTCTAAATGGAGGTCATGGATCCAGGTATGTTTAACTTCAGCTTCTATATCTATCCTGATAAACGGAAGTCCGACATCTGAATTTCAGCCTCAGAGAGGCTTGAGACAAGGGGATCCACTTGCCCCTTTCCTGTTCAACATTGTAGCGGAAGGCCTCACGGGGTTGCTGAGGGAAGCTCAAGCGAAAAACTTGTATGAGGGCTTTAAGGTAGGGAGGAATCAGATTGACATCAGCATTCTCCAATATGCTGATGACACTATTCTATTTGGGGCAGCAACCAAAGAAAATGTCATAGCCCTAAAGGTGATGGTGAAGAGCTTCGAGTTGGTTTCGGGCCTGAAGCTAAACTGCAATAAATGCAGTTTTGGTGCTTTCGGGAGGAATGATCATTGGGTTTCTGCCGCTGCCAGTTTCCTGAACTGTGGAGTGATGTCTGTACCATTTTCTTACTTAGGCATAGGAGTGATGTCTGCTCGACGTGGGAACCCATTCTTAAAAAGTGCGAGAGAAAATTGTCCCTATGGAAACAAAAATACCTATCCTTTGGGGGAAGGGTAACTCTGATTAAAGCTGTTCTTAACTCGATTCCTATCTTCTTTTTCTCTTTTTTCAGGGTTCCGAAGCAAGTTATTGTTAGTTTGGAGAGGCTGCAATGAAGGTTTCTGTGGGGGGGGCAGTTCTGAACAGAAGAAAATCCCATGGGTGAGCTGGGATTCCGTGTGTCTCCCTAAGGATAAAGGAGGGCTGGGTGTTAAGAAACTAGAAAGCTTCAATTTGGCTTTGCTGGGAAGATGGAAATGGGACTTATTCCATCAACCGGAGGCTTTGTGGGTACAGATTTTGGAGTCAAAATATGGAGATTGGAGAAATCTTGAGATGACAAGGAGGCTGGCCACAAAATCCTTTTGGTGGCGAGATCTAAGTCTGTCTTTTTCTGCAGAGGCAGATGTATGGTTTTCCAGAGGATTTAAGTGGAAGGTGGGCAGTGGAGCCAAAGTTCTTTTTTGGGAAGATAGTTGGACGGAGGACAGCTTACCTTTGAAGGCTAAATATCCTAGGCTATACCAGATTTCTCTACAGCAACGACATTCCATTCAGCTTATGGGCTCATCGAATCAGCAGGGGTGGGAGTGGCTTTTTCAGTGGAGAAGATCATTCATGGAAGGTGAAATTGAAACAGCGATAAAATTCTTGGAGGAATTACAGGAGCTGCCAGCTTTTGAGCAACAACCTGACTCATGGGTTTGGGTAGGTGAGCCTAGTGGAATGTACTTAGTGAAGAGTGCTTACAGCTTGCTTAATAGGATGGAGATGGAGGATAGTCAACAGAGGGATGAGGTCTTCAAGTTTCTGTGGAAGTTAAAAATTCCTAGCAAAGTCTCATGTTTTGCTTGGAGACTAATAAAGGACAGATTGCCTACAAAACAAAATCTCAGGAGAGGAAATTTGGAGATTTCTGATATTACATGTCCTTTTTGCCACAGCCTTGTGGAAGATGCTGCACATCTTTTCTTCAGCTGCCCTAAAATTATACCTTTGTGGTGGGAGTCTTGGGCTTGGGTAAACATCGTCGGGGTCTACTCGGTGACTCCAAAAGAACATTTCAGACAATCTTCTTTTTGTCATTTACGTGGGACCAGCCTCCTTAGGTGGCTAACTTGGTGGACCGCTTTGACTTGGCGTATCTGGTATCATAGAAACCAGATCCTCTTCCACAACGAATCCTTTAATGGACTGAAATTGATGGAAGATGCTATATTTTTTTGTTGGTCTTGGCTTAAGAATCTAGAGCCAGGTTTTGATACCCTTTTTCATCAGTGGTCTAGTAATATGAGGGCTGGTTTTGTATCTAGGGGGAGGGATTAGGCTGTTCTATTTTCTGCATGATATCTGGCAGACCTACTATGGCTTTTTGTGTAAAGCCCTTTTAGTTCTGCTTGCATTTCTCTTGTATATTTCTTTAAGCAGCACATCTTGTACTGTTCCTTTCTTTCTATATATAAATATATTATTTTTGCTGATCAAAAAAAAAAAAAAATAATCATTATTAAATAAAATTCTACTGTGTGATGCATTGTATTTAACATCAACATCAACGGTACCTTTAGCCTAAGTTAATTGGGGTCGGGGGTAGATGAACCCAATGATAAATCGAAAATAAAACAAAAGAGAAAAAAAAAAGCTAAAATAAAATAAAAGAAGGGTGAAAGGAAGAAGGGAGAAAAGAAGAGGACAAAAACTAAGATAAGGGAATTTATATCCAACTCCATTAGGTCTTGTTTCATTACTTTTTCCTAGGTAAGTTTCGGTCGACCACTGCCTTTCTTTGTGTCGAGCTCTTGGTAACAAATTTTTGTTCTTACGGGAGCATCTAGTGGCCGTCTCATAACGTGCCCAAACCACCTCAATCTATGCTTCCTCATCTTTTCACATACCGGTACCACTGATATCTTTCGTCGAATATTCTCATTTTTTATCTTATCCATCTTCGTATATCCACACATCCACTTTAACATCCTCATTTCTGCTACTCCTTTTATGCTCATGTTGCTTCTATGCTGGTTAGCATTCTGCTCCATGTAACATTGTCGGTCTTATAGTTGTTCTATAGAATTTTACTTTTAGCTTAAGGAAAATTTTGCGGTCACACAAAAATCCCGATGCACTCCGCCATTTCATCCACCTTGCTCTAATTCTATGATTTACATCCTCATCCATCTCATCCCCTTTTTGCAACATTGATTCCAAGTATCTAAAAACATCTTTCTTGGGTACCTCTTGAGCAAGTAGATGCATCGTGTCTTGATCACCATCTCTTCCCCGCGAAAACTCACACTTCATATACTCCGTCTTGCTCTTGCTTATTGTGAATCCTTGAGACTCAAAAGTGTTTTTCCACAGTTCCAATTTCCTATTAACACCATCTTTGATCTCATCAATAAGCACGATATCATCTGCAAAAAGCATACACCACGGCACTTCCTCTTGAATATCTTTTGTTAGTTTATCAATCACTAAAGTAAAGAGATAAAGACTAAGAGCTGAACCTTGGTGGACACCTATCGTGATAGGAAAATACCTTGATGTTCCATTAAAGACTTTCACACATGTTGTAGCCTCATCATACATATCCTTGATAGCATTAACATACTTTAATGCTATCTCCTTCTTCTCAAGAGTCCACCATAAGACTTCTCTTGGGACTTTATCATATGTTTTCTTAAGATCTATGAACACCATATGTAAGTCTTTCTTCTTTTTCCTATATCTTTCCATTAATTGTCTCATCAAGAACATAGTTTCCATGGTACATCTTCTTGGCATAAATCCTAATTGATTTACAGACACCTTGGTCTCCCTCCTTAGGCGATGTTCGATAACTCTCTCCCACAACTTCATAGTATGACTCATAAGCTTGATGCTTCTATAGTTTGAATAATTCTGGATATCTCCCTTGTTTTTGTAAATAGGCACAATCATACTTTTCTTTCAAGCATCAGACATTTTATTTGTTTGAAGAATTCTATTAAAAAGATTGGTCAACCATTTTATTACCACATCTCCCAAACTCCTCTACACTTCAATAGGGACGTCATTAGGTCCCAAAGCTTTATTATTCTTCATCCTCTTTAAAGTCTCCTTAACTTCATGTATATTAATTCTGCGCACAAAACTTCTATTTAGATCATCAAAAACATCTTCCAAATCTACTTCACTCTTGTCGCCATTCCCATTAAAAAGTTTGTTAAAGTAATTTAGTCATCTTTCACTTACATCTTCATTCCTTACCAAAAGTTTTTGATTTTCATCCTTGATACATCTAACCTGGGTAAGGTCTTTACTCTTTTTATCCCTCATTTTTGCAAGTTTGTAAATACCTTTCTCCCCATCCTTGTTCCCAAGATTTTTATATAAATCTTCAAAAACTTTGCCTTTAGCTTCCCGCACTGCTTTCTTTGTATATTTCCTCGCTACTCTAAACTTTTGCAAATTCTCATCATTGAGACATTTATGCAAAGATCTGAAGTATTCCTTCTTCTGTTTAATAGCTTCTTGCACCTCTCTATTTCACCACCATGTTTCCTTTGTAAGAACTTTGTTTCCTTTGCTTTCACCTAGCACCCTCCTTTCCACATTTTGAACATACATAGCTATCTTATTCCATATCTCATTAGCTTCTCCAGTAAACTCCCACAGTCCCTGTGATGCATTGTATTATTGTATATTATATATATTAGAAAATATTAATTTATGAGATCCTTCTTTGTTTGCTTATTATGTGTCTATGATTTCGGATAGTTGATGCTCAAATTTTTAAGTTGCTAAAGTAGTCCTTGAAATAGGGAACATAATTGCATGTTTTTTTCCTTTCATATTTGTGTTTGTTATTCTACTGTTTCTTTTCAGGTTCTTTACTACGATTCTGATGTTGGGGGTGAACCATTAAATTTTCGTGATGTTTTTCTTCAAAGTCAGGCATTGGAGGGTATAACATTATCCATGGTATGTTTAATTAATGTTAATTATTATGTATAAATATGCTGAACTTCCCATGGTATATTGGTACGTAAGTTTATAACATAGATATCCATGGTTTTGGTTTGTTCTGTAAGCATAAAACTGTAGTTTTAAAATGTCTTAGAAAAATGGGGCAAAAAGAAAAGCTTGTTTCAAGTGTACTTGTGAAGTGAGGCATGACATTAGCTTGGTGAAAGCCCAAGATGCAAGCTTGAGATTCGTTGTCAGACTGTGAAGTATGTACATATGCAATTTAAGTGCTATCTATGTTCTTTTATATCTATCTTGCTTTCTTCCCCCTCTTGATTGTTGGTGGGGTTGAATTAAAATTTAATATTCATAGGTGCACTTTGTATGTCCAAAACATTAATTTATTGTAGAAATTAATATAATCACTTTATTTTAAAAAAGACTTAATCTATTCTGATCTAGTTGAACATACATTCTTGTTCGTTTGGTTTTCTCTGGTGTATGCAGTTTTATGTTATGCTATCATCATTATATTGGAAAAAAGAATATCATTCTGGATGAGTCAATTTGTTTGTTTTTGCTGATAATGGAGGTTAACCGCAGGGTTAACTCTTTTCTATTCCTCAGATTATTCAAGCTCCTAATGAGGAAGAGGTTGCCCTTCTCCTGGAGATGTTTGGGTGAGTATATTACCTGTGATTTGCAATTGGCAACTTACGTGTGGCATTTACCTGCCATGACTCCTCCAGGATGTGAAACCTTTAGGTGCATATTTGCCTGTGACTTATATGGTCAATGTTTTATAATTGTGAAAATATTGTTTTTGCCACTTAAAATTTTAATTTCATCCGTGTCTTTGTGAGAAAACTTTAATATTGCAGTTCAGTTGAAGATACTTCTAATCATATTTTCCTCATCCTTATTTATATAGACTTTGTCTTACTGGAGGAAAAGAAGTTCATAATGCCATAGTGAGCGGCCTGCAAGATTTAGCAACAGCTTTTTCAAGCTATGAAGATGAAGTGCTGGTAAGTATGATGTTGACTTCACTCACATCTATAGGTAGGCATATTCTTCAGTTTGTATGCGTTCTTCTCTCTGATTAATTGTATTTTTGGAGTTTAGTTGTGACTTCGCATAATCTTTTTATAAGTTTTTTTTTTTTTTGTTATCGGCAAATGTTAGTTTGTTAGAATGTTAGTTTTGTTGGTAGAGGGATCAAACCTACGCCTTTTCCCTTAACCATCCAACCCACCTTCTATCTCGCAAAATCTTTGAAGGTTGTTTGATGTGTTAACCATTGATAATCATTATTTACATTCACACTGAAGTTTCAATTTTGAGAATGCATATAACAGCTGGAGTAGCATTTTCCTTAAATATGAGTTTTGATTTTAAACATCCGAATTCTGAAATTTTCCTTAACTGACTAACTTTATGCTGTACAAAAGACTATTAAACAAAAAAAAATAAATTATCTGGAAGCATTCAACTTCAACCTAAAATTATGCAGTAGTGAGATGTTAACATTAGTAGTTCGAAATTACTATTAAGAACCAAATTAGGAACTTGTCCTTTGTTCCAAACATGGTTATCCTGTTTCAGATCTTTGATTGCATTATCATTTTTATTGTCAATTTTATTTCCTGATATATCATTTTTAAAACGTAGGAACTGTGATTTAATCTATGATTTATGCTAATCTATGATTAATGCTAATATTTACAACTTACTAGAATGGAGAAAATGGGATATAAATGAGTGTTTTATAACTTCATTTATGGATTTTTAACATATCATAATTTCATGTAGATACTAGAGAGAATACCAATCAACACCTAATATCTCAATTCTAAAGGTGACCTGAGTACCTGACCTTAAAATGCTCATTGAACGTGATTAAAATGAATTGTAGCTCCCTTTAGACAACTCACAACTTAGTAGATAGAGTTGAGACATGCAAGGAGGATTTGTGGGTTTAAACTCCCATGTGTTCTGTTACGCCCATCAGTGGTGGGCTCTCCCTTGTTCCTTAATGCATTCAGTGAGATTGTTATATGTTTATCTTGTTCTTTAGGTGAAGCGGGAGGAATTACTTCAGTTTGCGCAAGGTGCCATCACTGGGTTGAAAATCAATTCTGATGCTGCAAGGTCAGTGTGAAGCAATGAGTTTCCATGTCAGTTTGTTACTTTCTTAGTACCATCTCTGCTAGACACTTGAGTTTTGAGGCTAGATCTTGAGTTTAAATTCCAGAATCTATTAATTGTGTCAATCAATCTCTGAAGGTTTTATCTTCAACCAAGTTGAATGACGTTGTGTGATTCATTTAGCCGACCTCACCTATTGGGATAACGCTTTTTGTTGTATAAATTGTGTTGTGATGAACTGTTTGTGTATTTGGTTATTAGCCTTTCTCTATGTGATTATTATTTGATTGTTTCGAAGCCATAATCCAATTTAAGTAATGATTAATGAAATAATTTGTATGGCGATTTTTCTAATAAGGGCAATGCTGCTCTAGGGAACATTATAATCTGAATGGTATGTAGCTTTGATCTTATATGTTGGTTTCCCTGATCCCTATTCTACACCCTTCAAGATAGTGAGATACTCATCCTTCTTTTCCCTGTCCAGTGGGTTTTAGGGATGCTGGGAATGGCAACCCGATACCCATTCTACTCTGCCTCATCAATGCTGGTGTAGGATTGCCTAGCGCTCATACTGACATCATCTCTTGCCACCGCTGCAACCTTTTATTTGCTACCTTATTTGACATACCAAATGTGGATATATAATGGATTAGTATTTTCATTAATTTATTTGATAGAAAAGGAATTATGATCAACCAAGGAGAGCGTAAGCCATAATGTACCATCAAACAGCAAAATAAACAATTCCTTTGCAATGAAGCACCCATGAAACAACCAAGGGCCTAGCACCTGAGAGAAGCTAAGAACATTGCCCTATCCCAAAATAAAGCATTCCAGCTTAATAGTTGTTTGCATGATGATTTGGAGTTCGGAGTGTAGCCTAGTCTCTAATGATTAAGATGACCTACTAATGTTAAACCCTTGAGTATGATTCCAGGCTTCCGGCAACATTGGTTCAACTATAATCAGCTACTGCAATTCTACAAAATTTACTAATACTTGCCTTTCACTAATAAAAAAGAAAAAAAGAAAAAAAAATGGCAGGGCCACTTTATAAATAAATAGAATGTGATAAGGAAGATAAACCAAATTCAATAAAAAAAATTTTCAGGCTTAAGCTTTTGCTTTCTTGATCTACATTTGGATGGCCTCACATGTATGCAGTTGATTATATCTATCTGTATACTGATAAGTCAATCATTCCATGTTAGTTATAAAATACAGATCCATTATAAAGTTGCTTATGTTGATAATATATGAAAAAATGTTATTTAATGTCTAATATTAGGCAGCAGGATTTGTTGTTGCTCTTGGATCAAGTTAAAATATTTTACTTTGCATGAGTTATTAAAAACTTTTGAAATGTTTCATTTATCAAAAGATCCATGCTTGCTGCTATAATATAAAGTGAGAAAATTGAGTTGCAATCTACCTCACTTCACATATTGTTTTGCTTTCTGACTGCAGAATAGATGCTGAAGCCTCTAGTCTTAAGAAAAAGCTCACTGAGATAACAACTTCACAGGGGCCTGTAAGCAATGTTGATTATAAAGTGGCCGAGGAAACAATAGCAACGCTAGAGGTTTGTTTGTCATAACTTCCTCTCTGAATCCTTTTGTTATGTCAGTGGTAGGACACCGGTGAATAATACTGATCTTCATATTGGTGAGGAGCCACATAGGCCTGCTATATGGAAAGTATATACTAGGAGAAAGAAAATAGGATTAGGAGGTGCGAGTTAGTTACATTTTTTTTTTTTTTTTTTGACCAGCAAAAATACTTATATATATATATATATATATATGAGAAAATGTCTGCATTACAAGAAGTACTACAAACATATACCCTAATACAGCAGAAACAGAACTTAGTAGGCTTAAAACATGGAAGCATGAAAAAAGCCTCCTGAGTTCTGACTCAAGATTAGGTCAGCATACAAAAAGAATACATCTTAGACCTTCTCTCCCCTGATTACAAAAGCCTCCCCCATATTAGTTACATGATGTGGCATAGGAGATTCTAACAAATTCTGTTAGGGAATGGAGTATGTAAGGAGGGGAGGAGAGAGAAAATGGGAGAATTAGCTGGATGATGGTTGTTTAGGAGAATATTTCTCTGGAAAAGGAGTCACAGACTCTGGCTGCCATTCTAATTTTCTGTACCAGCTTCTGCTATCTTTCATATTAAATAACACTGTTATATTGAATTCCTGCTATTCTTACTACTGTGAACTGTGAGTTCTAACAGTCAATGAATTTTTACTATGTGATTAATAATATATATGATCTTATTTTCCATCATTATTTGAAGAAGTGGTGTTACTAGACTGTAAATTGAATTCCTTAGCTCTTTATTGAATTCCATGGGTGATTTTAACAACTTTCCCCATCACTCCTCGCCTCTCAACAGAACCATAACATTTATTGAATGTCACTTATCCTTTTAAATATTTTCTGTTTTTTTGATTTTGAAGCTTTACAGTGATTGATTATTAATTGAGTCTGATGCTTTTATACATTTTTACTTGAACGTTTTTAGCTTTACTTACCAACCATCATAAGAGTTTAGACTTCAGAGCTCCCTCCTGAATTAAATTCCAAGAACTTAAATGTTTTGAACTGTGAGACCAATTTTTAGAAGAGAATCAAACACTTCAGAAATTGATTGATTTAATACAGATTTATATATAATTCTTTATTGTATTTATATAGACCTTTCTGTGTTAAAGATGGATTATAACCAACCAATTATTTTGCAGGCTTTGAAAATTGCCCTTGCTCAGATTAGAATCTGTTCCAGACTGGAAGCCTTAATGCTGAAGAAAAAAAATTTAAGCAATGGAGACTCTCCTGAAATTCATGCTCAAAAGGTACGCATTATATTTCCTTGTATGAAAACTAATTTCATGGAGCAATTAAAATAATAATGATTTACCTAAGTCCACCAAAATAAAAATTGAATCATTCAAAAAATGGAGAAAAACTGAAAAGAAACTTAGAAAGATTTTGTAGTATTTCTAATTTTCAGATACCCTTCTCTTGTTGTATATCGTATCAAAATATTATGGTTATTTTTTAATTCTATTATTTATTTTATTCTTTCCATTAACTTGACATCCCCAAAAGGCAATAATTAATCTTTACATTATCATTTTTGATTTTAATTGTCCCTTTACATTTTGTTACCGAGTTGTATGCAACTTTCCAAACAAAAAACCTACCAGGTGCCCTACTTTTGATTCAACTACTTTTTGAGCGGGAATGAGATTTGTAGAACATTTGGGGTTATTCTGTTTAGGCAATATTGCCAGTCTTATTGGACTGTTGTGATTGAATGTAGTTGTGTCTATTACTCTCTCTCTCTCTCACACTCTTTTCTGGGTAATATCTTTATATTATTTCCAATATGTAGCAATACTTTTGTGTTTTTAAGTAGGTTGATAAGCTGAAGGTATTAACGGAGTCTCTTGCCAACTCTGCTGCAAAAGCTGAAAAGCGTATTTTAGATAACAGGTAGCCTGTCAATCAAAATTTGAACTTTTCTATTATACTTTTCTTTTAATTTTTCTGTCATCTGAATTAATGTTTTTATACTCACCAGAGAAACATTTTTTTGTTAAAAACAATATATTTAGCATTTTTTTGCTTTAAAATATTATATTTCTTTTCAGTTTAAAAACTAAAAAAAAAAAAACTACATACCCTATTGGCCAGAGATTCCTCGCTATGCGAAGGTAAGGGAGAGGCATATTGTACGCAGTTTTACCCTTGCATATGCAAAGAGATTGTTTACCCTTGCATATTCAGTTTCTAATGAATAAATCAGTGTATTCTAAAAGTTGCTCAAATTGTCAGAAGTATGCCCCTCTTTTTAGAAATTGTGGTGGTGGTGGTATCATGCATAACCCATTAGACATTATTTTACAATGAATTATTATCATGCATAACCCATCATACAATCAGAGCAGGGTGGATGAAATGGCGGAGTGCATCGGGGATTTTGTGTGATCGCAAAATTTCCCTTAAGTTAAATGAAAAATTCTATAGAACAGCTGTCAGACCGACAATGTTATATGGAGTCGAATGCTGACCAACACATAAGCAACATGAGCATAAAATAGGGGTAGCAGAAATAAGGATGTTAAGGTGGATGCGTGGTTATACGAAGATGGATAATATAAGAAATGATGATATTTGACGAAAGGTAGCAGTAGTACCGGTGTGTGAAAAGATGAAGGAGTATAGATTGAGGTGATTTGAACACGTTATGAGACGACCATTGGATGCTCCCGTAATAACAAGAGTTTGTTACCAAGAGTTCGACACAAAGAGAGGTAGAGGTTGACCGAAATTTACTTGGAAAAAGATAGTTAAACAAGACCTAATGGAGTGAGATATAGATTGGCGGACGGTATATCTCAGAATGGAGTGAAGAAAAGCTATAAATTTGGTGAAGGGTTAAACCCTTTAGTATTTCTATGTTCGTTCCCTTTTTTTTTAGTTCTTTTCCTCTTCATTTCTCCCCTCCTCCTTTCACCCCTCTTTTATTTTAGCTTATTTTTCCTCTCTTTTGTCTTATTTTCACTTTTTCTTCCCCTCTCCCTTTCTCTTTTTTTGTCGTATTTCCGATTTATCATTGAGTTCATCTACCACTGATCCCAATTATCTTGGGTTAAAGGTGCTGTTGATGTTGATGTGGATTATTAGTATGCTTTTTACATGTTCATAGTGTGTTGTATAAAGTATCTGTATGCTGTCTTCACTTAGAAACAAGTTGAGCTGTGTGCGTGTCTGTCTGTTGGTAGCCATAAGAACTTTGAATATTTCCCTGAACTGTAACCGCAGGATTTGTTATTAATGAGGGAAAATTTGTAGGATGATTTATGATTTGTTGCATTGGAGGGAATTTCAAGTATTTAGTTGGCAACAGATCTGAAAACAATTTAGATCATCAAAGTATATAGATTAAATGGAGATGGAGGAGACCTTTGAATCACACCCAACAGAGACACAACATCTGGCAGCTAGGGTTATTGTTCTAAGTGACTTTGTTCATCATCATTATCATCATCACCATAGATATAATGATGGTTACATCACTTGTACAGTACCTGTCAAACTTGGGTCTAAGTATTCTACGAATTTAAGCCCAATTTAAATAATAAGTTAATAACCAGCCACTAGAAATTATAAAACACAGAAATCCAAACAACTGACATTAAAAATATAAAGCCTTCAAACTGAATGACAGATTTTAGACACTACTAAATACCCCATTTTATTTTCCTAATTGCAAATAATGGAAGAAATAATGAAATATAATGTGGACGAAGTTGAAATAATTGATTCTAAATTATAAAACAATGAAATGCTGCAGCAGGTCCACTATCAAATCTTAACAAGATTATAGAATATTTGCAACTTTTTTGTTAGAAAATATTTGGGTATATGAACTCTCGTGTCTTTTGGATTGTGCTGCCTGCTTTTGAGGCTATATGGGTGAAACTGACCTGTGATATGGGGGCAGGGAGGGGAGGTTTTAGTTGCTCCCCACACTATTTAGTTATGAGAACTGGTGTGAAGAGATTCCAGTGTTTTTGTCTTAAAATGAATGGCCTATTCTAGAAATTTAAATATTGGTTGGTACCATTTGTTTTGTTCAATCATGTCTGTTAGAGGCAATACTGAAGATGACTGCTAATTTTTTTATTCTAAAGTGCAAGCAAAGGAGCCAATTTAATGAATATTTTACCTTCTGCCTATATTTCCAGTTCTTCTCGTAGTTTATGGAGATGATGTCATGAACCAAACCTGATTAATGGGTTTATTTTCCACTATTCAGTACCTTGCTTCAGATACTGAGCACTGAACCATGTCTTCTCTCTCTATAATTTGACAGACTACAAAAAGAGGAAGCATTAAAGGTTCGAGTGACTAAAGATGGTGAGACTAGTGAAAAGGAGAAGGTAATATGTTCAGCAGGGCATCATTATGTTGATTGTCGATTATCACTTGTCTGTAGTAGATGAGGAATTTATTATATTTCAAATGGCTTTTCATGCTTGTACTTGTACCTATCTAGGGTGGTGTTGCTATGTATGTTAATTTGTTGATTATTAAAATACTGTGTGGACAATATGATCGATCCTTATAAGATCATGTTTGTTTATTATGAGAAGTTGTTATGTGCAGCTTCCTTTGCCATCTCTATATAGCATATGTTTTTGTTCTGTCTTCATAGTATAGGCAAGACAAGGTTTTCCAGAATATGTTTTACACTCATCACTCAGGTTTTATTTCTCATATTTGTTCTTTTTAATACAATTATATATGATATAGAAGGTTTGATCACTGTTCAAGATACATGCATTGCTTTCAATTGGTTCTCATATTTGTTCTTTGTGTGCATAGGAGCAAACACCATGCTGAACAAATCTGTCTGAGTACTAAGTCTTCCATCTGTTGTAGGGGCACAATTAATTTATTTTTCTTTCTTCCTCTTATTTTCAGGAACTGGTTGCTGAGATATCTGAACTGCAACGCAAAAAAGAAGATCTTGAAGCTGAATTGAAAAAGGTATCCACCATATTTGGTTGGGAGAGAGGAAGGGGGGTGGGAGTGGTCGCAGTGATAGTAATAACATTTGCTTGAGGAAATAGATTTATTTATTATTTGCTTCATTTCTACTCCCATGTGATGTGCCACTTGCAATCTAGTCTTCTTTTCTACATCCTTGTGAATTATGCATTGATATTTGTTGAGAAAACCTTGTTGTGCCAGGTTTTAACGTCTAACGTGTTAGATTCTATAGATGTGTAAGTTAAATTTTGTTCTTCAAGTCAACTTCTGCTATCATACATTGTAGTTTCTTATTTTCTTGTCAAAATGATTCCACTTTAATAATCTATGGGATGCTGTTGGTTGGTGGAGCAGTGAATCCTGTAACTAGATTTATAAATAATTGAAACCTGGCTTCTGAGGTGTAGGTTAGCACTACTTTGGCTGCTGCTCAAGCACGACTATGGAATGTGAGGGAAGAGAGAGACCAGTTTGAGGAAGCAAACAATCAGATAGTTGAACACCTGAAGATAAAGGTTTGAGGTTCTATTTTTCATGGCTGCATATTGTTAAAGCAATGTTCCTGATTAGTGTTACTCTCAGCATCCTGTTGTCTGAAATGTTGATTTGACCTTGATTGACAGGAAGATGAACTTTCAAAATCAGTTAGCTCATGTAGGGTTGAAGCAGATGTTATCAAAACCTGGATTAATTTTCTGGAAGATACTTGGGTTCTTCAGCGGTCAAATGCGGAAAGGAACGACAAGCAGGTCAAGTATGTAATTGAACTTACTGAACTTAAATAATGATAAATGTTTTGATGCTTGTAAGTAAAAGAGTGTAATTTGAGTGGTAAGACACTGTGTATATATTTATATACACAGAACTAAGGTTAACGAGTGTGTATTCGATTAGGTGCAAGTCCAACTTCACATATACTCAGTTGACAATATCCTTTAACCAGAAATCTAGAAATTATACTTATTTCACAGTTGTTCCTTATTTTTCATCAATTAGTATTTTAACTAATCCTTACATTTTTAAAGTGATGATTTGGAGAGACATGAGGACTACTTTGTGAACTTGGCTATTCAACTTCTTACTACTTACCAGGTACTTATTGCCCTTTGCTGATTCAAATAATGGATGTATAATGGTAATTTCCTTTTTGCTTGCCTCCATTTTATCCCATTGGTTGTATGACCATGCTATTTGTATGCAGAAAGAGTTAGAGCCTTGTATTAACCATATCGGAACATTTGTCGTGAACCTCAAGAATTTAAGTCAGAGGTAATACCTTTTTAAGGGCATATGTTTTTGGAAATTTCTTTAAGAATACAATATTTCACAATGTCAACATACAGATGCACACAAATTTAGAAATGAGCAGTTGATCAAATGGTCAGTATATTCATTTGTACACAAAATATCAGACTTGAATTCTAAAAATTTACATTTGCATGTGCCCATTTATATATGGTTATTTGTTTATCTATTTTCTCCAATTTTCTGGAGGGTACAGGTTAGAGATGACATCCAATTCAGATACTGAGGAGTCAGAAGTATTAAGTCCAAGGAGAAATCTTGAGGAGGAATATTTGACCTATGAAGCCAAGGTATATATGTAACACAGAGTAATTTGAAATAACTGGCTTGTTCAGCCATCAGTTTTCTTATTGATTCTCTTTCACAAAAAAAGTGTACCTTTGTCCTGGACTGTTTGGTGGCTGTGTAGAAATATTGTCCTATTGTATTGTACACTCTTCTGTAAATTTTCTTTATTTATTTCTAGGTAAATAATTTCTTTGGATTGTGCAAGTACTTCCTGTCCTGAATTTGATTTTTGACTGAGCCTAATGGCATCATGTGATCCGTGTAATGGATTTCACCTTGTGGGATAAGACTGAAGTTGTTGCTTCTGCTGCAAGTCCTTACCGTCCACTTAAATATACTTGACCCTCCAATATCTGTCGCATGCTGTATGCTTTGTCCATGAAGCAAAGTGATGGAGTAGTGCTATGATTTGCTTGGACTTATTGGTGGTTTGCTTTCATTTTTTCAGATTATTACCACCTTCAGTGTAGTGGATAACATGAAACAGCAGTTTTACGCTCAACAGGGGGAAATTTCCAGGTTTTGTATTTTCTTTCTAGATAACTTTATGGGTTGGGTTGCTTTATTAACTTGTGAATTTGACAGTTAGTTGGTTCAAAATAAATATAATTTGTAAATCCAGCAGTAAAGTTGGCTGACACCTGTTACAAACCATTTTGTTTTCTTCCTGTGGAACATTTTATCATTTATTGAAATACTAGATGTCATAAATTCCGTTTCCTTGTATAGAGGATTAGCATTGCATCAACCACCTTGTACTATATTATTTCCTTTTAGCCTTTTGCTTATTGGGCTCATGAATCCAGGAAAGATGAAGAGAGAGTTAAAGAGCTGTTTGAAGCCATTGAAAAGTTACGAACTCAATTTGAGTCTATAGAGAGACCAATTCTTGAAATAGAGACCCCTGCAAAGGCTGAAACACCACCTTCTGAGAAAAATTCTGATGCTACTCCTTCAGTTTTTGCTCCAACTCAAGGTGCCGAGCTTTCAAAACCAGAAACGGATGAGCAGCCAAAATCATCTTCGGTTAAGACAGACCAAATATTGGATCATGAAGCTGAATTAGCTAAGCTGGAATCTGAGTTTGGGAAGGTTAGTCAGGATTATTCAACTGAGGAAATTGGCGATTGGGAATTTGATGAGCTTGAAAGAGAATTGAGCAAGTAGTTAGGTTGAATCTTATTTCTGAGTAATTAATGCTTGCTGTTGTATTTTTATGATGAAGTGCAAGTATCATATAAATTTGTAAGCCATAGGTCGGCTGTTAATGAAGCTATAATTTGGATCAGATTCCTTTGAATTTGTAAACATTACCGAGCATAATTTCTTTATTCTTCTGTAAATTAACGAGTTTGCAACTTGCAGCCCAGTCATCAAATGATTTGAAATGATCAGTATGGTTAGAATTTTAAACACCGGATGATATTGGTGTGCGTAGATGGGAACGTAATCACTGATTTCTAGTCTCATCTGTATTTATTTATGATATGTTTATAGAGTGGAAATAGAAAGGAAAATAAAACGAAATAAATACAGATAAAAAGTAAAAGAAGAGTATAGAAATGTGTTGTTTATAGATAGATAGATAGATAGATATATATAGCTAAAAATGTTGAAACTTTTTACTTTAATATTTTTTAACAAAATTGTTTATTATATCATTATAATTTTTTTAATAAAAGTAAGACAATAAATATAGAAAATATAAACTCTAGTTTTAGGAGTATTTTATCTTTATGTCAGACTTGCCAAAATGTTTATTCTCTTATTGAAAAAAAGTTTATTTCTTTGATAGCTCTTTATCACTTAGAACGTGTTTGCTCCGTGGATTAAAAGTTTATTCTAAAAACTAAGTATACTTTATTTTCAAAAAAGTAATAACATGTTTTAATGCATTCTCATTTTCATGTTAAAAGGTGGGAAAGTGGATAGTTATTTTCTAACCTCACTGTAACTTTCATTTTATTTTTAATTTTTCATTTCTATAATTTTAAAATTTTAAAAAATTTCTAAGAATCTTAAAAGCTAACCAAAGGTATTTTTAAATATAATAAAGAATAACATTCATGATTATAATATTTTCAGAAATGTGATTCCTATGAATGCAATGTCATACACGTCACCTGGTATTGCTGCAATTTGTTTACCTGTGACCGCTATTAATCTTGTTAATATGATTCGTAGAAACGATTCATGAATCTAGTATACATGTCGGACAAATGCACGAAGTTTATTATTAGTCTTGAGGTGGATGGTATTTTTTTTTTCTCCGAAAAAACAATATAAGTAGTTTAAGGTTTGATTGGCAGGGATGCAGTTTAATCAATCTCGACATTATATTATAAACTAAGTAGGTTGCAGAAAATAAAATAAAAAAATTGCTTGACAACCTAACTTGGCGACAAATTGGGTATGAAAGTAAGGTGGCCATTAGCGTAGCTAGGACCTTCATCGACAGAAAGAACCAACCATATTTTGTGGTGTTTGCAAATAATAATCTCAAACAAAATGCACATTGGGGGAAAAAAGAGGAAAAGTTAGGACCTTAATGTTTTGTGTGACTTAAAAAATGGAAAAAGGAAAGGGATGGTAAACCCAAAAGTGTGACAAACAAACTCTCGAGCTTTGCAGGCATTCCGGCCTCAGTCTCTTCTCCCACCATTCCTTGTCGGGTCATTCTTGTTCTCTCTGTGCATTTACTATATGAAAATTAATATACACAAAAGTGGCTTAGTTAGCCATTAACTAAGAGGACAAGAATAATTAGAAATGAATGGAAAAGATGCCCATGTTTTGCATCCGTGTACACCAAAAGGTTTGGCATTGCTTTTCCCGTGTGCAAATTATACTAAAGTGCGTTAAAACAAAGGCAGGGAAGTTATCCAGTTGAAAGTGGAAGAATGTAACCTCAACTGTTACTTAATCATGTGTACCACGTTCCTAATCATATATATTCATTTTGGTGCACAGCACCATCATAAGTACTAATATGAATGCCAAAGTGCATGCCGTGAGACATATCTTGTTCAGAAACCCAATTTGCTTGCATGGAAAATTGTTGTGTTACACAAGATTCCTAAAAAGGCTCTCAAATTCATAGACTAGTTTTTCCAAAGAAACAAAAGTAGCTTCCTGTAGTTTTTCCTACAGGAAGATTCCTGTGTTGTATTGTACTCTTCTTTCAGTTTTAGTCACCAATTTATAAGCAATTGACAAGTTAAATATAAATATCATTCAACCATCCATCCCCTTCTGCTTGAAATAACACATACAGAAAATTGTAGTTCACTATAAAATGAAGGTTTTTGAATTAAGATATTTTCTTTCTTTTAAGGTTCGACCACCCCCATTGTAATCAAATCAATGACTACAATCATCATGTAATATCTTGGTTCTAGCTAGCCATTGTATAAGACTTCATTATGCCAACTGCACTAAGCAACTAACCTGACTACTATCTTGAGCCACAGTGAGACACACTGCAGTTTTTGGTCAATTTCTCTGCATTATTAGTTCCTTGAGGAAACAAAATAATGGAAATCGTGTCATGCTAGTTACCATTAGCAGCAAAATAAATATAAAAGTAGCAATCCCAATGAGAAATAAGTCACAAAGTTTATGTTGGGTGGGTCAGTGCTTTCCCCCACAAGAAAATCAATCAGATTTTAATTTTACATTTGGATGCTTGCAGATAAACTCCTTCAATAATGACAAGACATGAAATAAAAAATAAAAACCCAATAAGATTAGAATACCACTAATTCCAGGATACTGCTTTTTGAATATATCATTTTATGCACTTTCAAAAGCAGTACTAATACTACTCTTCATTTTTCCATGATAAAAGCTCAACTACCATTAGCAGTTGTTATCCCCTCATAGGAAGAAGTCCAAAATACCTGAGTTTGTGTATCTGAGAGGCTGAAATGGCTACTACATTCTTTGCATGTGACCCTGCAGAAGATGATTACATTGACATGGAAGTCAACTCATACACCAACTTCTTCTGCCATTCTCAATCTCATCCACAGCCTAGAGAATTTGAGTTCCAGATGTCCTCTATTGTTCAGGAGAAAGAAACAACAACCTCACCAGCTGATGAGCTTTTCTACAAAGGAAAGCTCCTCCCTCTTCACCTTCCTCCTCGGTTACAAATGGTTGAAAAACTCCTTCAAAACTCCCCCTCTCCTTTTCACAAGGAAAATGATATCTTTGAAGAGTTCTATAGCACTCCTCTAGCCACTACCTACACAACACCTACTGCAGGCACCCCATTTGAATCCTGCAACATCTCTCCATCCGATTCTTGTCAAGTAAGTAGGGAAATAAATCCTGAAGAGTATTACAACTTTGACTACCCAACAGATACATGTGGATTTGTTGCTGAAAACCAGAAGAAGTCATGGACCAAGAAACTGAAGCACTCTTCACTAGGTTCAAAGTTGAAGGCTTCAAGGGCTTATCTCAAGTCTTGGTTTGGAAAATCTGGTTGCTCATACGAAACCTATGCAACCTCAACAAAAGTTGCGGATGAAGGATCAGTTTCCAAAGCCAGGGAAAATTTAAACAAGCATGTGCAAGTGGCAAAGAAAAATCCGTATGGCCAAATTCATAGGGACAGATATCAGCCCTCCAATTCTGTCATGAGAAGCTACAAAGAAAAGACAAGTGAGGATGGAAGTAACCAGCACAGAAGATCATTCTCGGTTGGCATCAAACTGCTTTCGGGGAACAAGTCATCATCAACTTCATCTATATCTGGCTCAACTTCATTTTCATTTTCAAACAAATCATATGGATGCCAAGCGCGGCAGCTATTGAAAAGGTGCAGCAGTGCAAATTCAGAGATAGAAAATTCAATCCAGGGAGCAATTGCACACTGCAAGCAGTCTCAGCAAATGTTCTCTTCAAAGAAGACTGCAAGTGAAGTAGGAATCTACTCAATGTCTGTATCTAGAACCTCAGTTTGCGAGGATCATGAAAGAGTACTAGAGCTTTGAAGGGGCTAATAAGGAATTGAAAAGTAGCTTTGCATTTGTTGTATTCCTCACGTATTGTCTTTCCAATTCAAAAGTAACTTTGGTGAAAAATAGCTTAATTCACCAGTACTAATTTTAGAAACACTCATGGTTGTCAACTTGTCATTGATATTTAGACCAAAGCATCAAAATCTGGTGGAATTTTGTCCACAAAAGATATTAGCTTCTGGTCCTTGACCAAATTATGATGAGTAGAAAATGACATTCTTCTGAAAATAAAAATCCAACATTGCACTATCCACTTTCCAAGCCAAAACCTTTCCTCCTATATTTCAAGAATCAATTGGTGATTAACCAAAACACTGAAAATTTCTTCTTTTTTTTGACATTTTCAACTCTTCCAACTTAAAAACTGTTTTGGTTTTTCTCCTTGTTTCAAATCAACTGTTACAATAAATTATTGTAAAATAAAAATCCAACATTGTACTATCCACTTTCCAAGCCAAAACCTTTCCTCCAATATTTCAAGAATCAATTGGTGATTAACCAAAACACTGAAAATTTCATTTTTTAAAAAATTTCCAACTCTTTCAACTTAAAAAATGTTTTGGTTTTTCTTCTTGTTGCACATCAACTGTTACAATAAATTATTGTACTATGATAGGCATAAGTATGTATATATCAAGCATTTTCACACGGATCTTAATATATAAGGAACAGTGAAGAGAAGAGTAGATTAAAAGTATAACTTCTATAGAAATCTCATAGCTTCTAAATGCTGTCAACTAGAATGGTGACAATGCAACACGCACAATAAATGTCTGATACTTGACACTAATAATTTGATTCTGTTTTCTATAATTCCTTTTATCAATCATGAGAAAGAAATTATTAGTGCAGGCACAGTACAAATAATGAGTGTAAGAGTAATGTGGACATCAGAACCCAATTGTTGAAGTGGAAAGCATAATAATATGTACAAGTATTAAATCGAGAACAGGCACATTATAAGATCTTCAGAAACAGAAAAATTCAATTTAGAAAACAAATGAGAAATTTGGAGCTATCTACTAATGCAATCCCAGGCTAACTTTCAAAGAATACTAATTTCAGTTTCGTGTTCAAATGATGCCAAGAAATAAAGAACACCAATCTTTTCATGTCATGTGCCAATGAATTGTAATTGCATACCTGTCAAGTTTGATAATCTAATTTGCGATTAATTTAATGAGTTTTATTTAAAGAATAAATAAATGTGATTGCAATACGCCAAATTTTTTTGAATAAATAAATGTCTTTTAAAATACATGTATTTAATTAGGTCCCTTCTAATTATCAAAGATCGAGGGTAACAATCATCATGATTGTAGAAGCCCCACCTGTCTTCGTCCCTTGGAAAATATAAGACATTTATATGCCTTTAACTCCTCTATCAAGAAAATTTCTTGATCATTGAAGTAAGCTTATTCTATAATATTGCAAAAAGCTTGTAAGAGGAACTGAGAAAGAAAAGATAAGGAAAAAAAAAGAGTTAGGAGGAATTAAACTTCTAACGTAAAAGATTACGTTAAAATAATCACACTTGAAATATAAAAAAAACCTTCAGTGCAGACAAAGTGACAAACAGCTTTTTCAGGTGGTTCAATTTTGATTTCTTTAAGTTATCAGATGTTTGACAACTTTGTAGACAAAGAGAGCAAAAGAAAAATTGTTAACTATATATATTGCCTTCTCCGAATGGCACATCACAAGAACCTCTATTATTTTGAATTTTAATATGACAACTGCTTTGAACTTTGATTTTCTCCCCAAGGAGGGGTCCTCATAATTTACTCTATTTTAAATGAGAAGTTTGTTGTGTACCGAAACGTCATTGGAAAGGATATTGATCGCTGAAAGCAAGAGGGAAACATATTAACTAAGCACAAAAAGCTTTTACAATCAACATGGTGTGTATAGTTGGTAGATAACTATGCCCTTAAGCATGTGGCTAGGAATTGGATCTTCAAGTTTGTGCATGAAATAAGTGAATAAAGGCTACCACCAACACTATAATAGTCACCTTCTCATGTTACAACCATCCGATTCGCGATGTGTAAGTGTAAGCTCTTTGTTTTTCTATAGAAGATATGCATTCAAATACTCTACCCCCTAAATTGGGGCATTGAGTTAATTCCAGGACTCAAACTTACCACATTTTAGTTACACATTAAGTGCATGTTTTGTTTGAAGTTAAAAATATTGTGCGTGCATTTCAATACAAATTCAATAAATAAAAGTAAAAATCATAATCCGTTGACAAAAATATTTTTGTCTCAAAAACATAATTTTGCACCTGTGAACCAAACATGCACTAATTATATTATCAACTGAACTCTGATCTAACTATTGTACTAAGCTTCCCTTTTATTGAGATTGAGATAACCCTAGTCAACACTCAACACGACAGTGCGCTATAGTTCAGAGCCTCAGACAAGTAGCGCAGCGGTTTTCATTTTTCAATAGCAGCCATTCGGTCAAAATAACCGCGTCATCATGATTCATGATATACATTTCAAAAGCCTCTTTTGTTATGTTCATATTCAGCTAATTATTAGTATTTAATTTATTATATTCTTTCTCTATTAGTTTCAGTCATTTTTTCATGTTTTTGACTTCATTATCCCTAAATTGATAGTGATTGTACGTTTAAACTACTCAACTGTGAATTATTATTTTATCATAAATAAACTTCTATAATTTTGAGATTCTTTTTTAGGTATTTATACGTGTAATATAAATTATTTAATTTATATTGTTATTCGAAAGGATAACTCTGGCATGTATTAATTAGAGCTGACAGCCCAATTTTGAAGAACTGAGGGTCAATCAGAGAACTAAAATAATAAATTTATTAAAATTTCAATTGTACCCTTATCTGCAAATTGCAAACCTTAACTTTCACACCACAAAATTTATCAACAAATAAAAATATTACAATTAACACGTATTAGTGTATTACTATTTCTTTCTCTATCAGCACTCATAATCAAGAGTCCAGTATATATGTAAGTAAAAAAATCAGTAACGAACAGGGAAGGCAGGCACATTTTGATAATACATCAATACAGCAATGTTCAATTTGTTCTTAAAAATCACAACCTGGGATTAAGATACAGGTGCTTACTTAGGCCCGGCAGTGCACCATTTAACAGTTACAATGATAATGGATGCTTCATTCCAATTTGTCTAAGATCCTACAAAAGCAGCAGCTAAGCCAAAGAGAACAATTTCCTGTACAGTGAACTCTTAAAGTGGTAACATGGAGAAGGTAGCAACCCTAAAAACCTGTCGTCTTTTTCACAACAATCTGTTCTTCATGATCCCTTGAAGGTAGCAAGTTCAAACTCAAAGCGCATAAATCCGATCAACCTCAGAATTGGAGAATTCAGAATGATGCCATGAGTTAGATCCACTCCTCCTGGCAGCTTGCTTCTCCTTCTTCCTCATTGATCTGCTTCTCTTAGACCTCACTACATAGTAAGTCATAGTGCCAATAACTCCAGATATTATCACCCCTCCAACTAATGTAACCAAAATTGCAGCCCACTCATTCTTCCTACCCACAACTATGTAAGAAGAAGCAATAAACGCCACCGAAGTACAGACAGAAGCCAACCACATGAGCTTGTTGATCACCTCTACTACCCTTTTCTCTGCTTTAGTTTCACCTCTAACCAAAGTAATTTGAACAACCACAACAGCCAAAGATGTAAAAAGTGCAATAGCATTAAAGACGAAGAAGATTTTAAAAGCAGCATAAGCTGCTACCACTGCAGAGCCATCATCGTGATCCCCACCAGGCACGGTGAATATAGCAGCAAAAGCAACTGTAGCAAACAACACAGCCACCACTGTCACTGAGTTTGTGGCATTGTTAATTCCTTCCCTGTGGAGTTTCCTTAGCTCTTTGGAAATATTGTGAACATTTTTGTTGGTTCTCTTTGTTTGTTCAAGTTGGGTATGAACATCTTTCTTGATTTGAGTAACAGTTTTCCTCAGTTCGTCCCTTGGTTGGTTGAGCTCGTTAGCTCTAAGTGCCCCATATCGAGAAAGACAGTCCTTTATATCTGATGCCTCTTCAGATAGGGGAAGATTTTCAGCAATGTCAAGGGCTGTTTTGTGGTCTCTGGTTAATGCATTCACATTGGTGTCCGGTAGATGTAATAACTCATTCACTATCTGCACAGGAAGTTAAGAAACCAAAGTGTTAGATTTTCAGTTGAGGGAATTATAATGGAAAATGGATGCTTAAAAATATATAGGGGGTTTGCATGTATGTATATTAAGATGTATGCTTAAAAGTGGTAAGTTTATATTAGGAAAGAAAGCATTATTACATTGGAAACATAAAAGTATAATAAGTGTTTTCCTTTTGAAAAAAACTTGCCACCTTTAGATGTTTAAAATCAGCCGTAAGGGATGTTAACAAAACTGTATTATTATTATTAGTACCCTGGGTACGAAACCAAGACCTGGGATATCCTACTACTACGGTAGAGATAAGGCATATTTAGCTATGTGGTGTTAGCCCCATTAGTTCAAGTAACTTAATTTGTATGCCCTCATCTATATATGGTGCTTGTAATGATGTGCAACTGTTGATATACCTCTACTCGCTTTTTCCTGGTTGCCACATGCAATGCAGTGTTACCAAATTTGTCGGGAAGCATAACAATAGCAGCATCTGCCTCAAGAAGCAATTTCACCACATCACAACTCTGCCCTTTTACAGCCATATGCAATGCAGTTTGCCCTTTCTTGTCAGTCCTCCGAGCCAACTGAGGATCTTTACTGAGCAAGGCTTTGACAATCTCCACATGACCCTGACGAGCCGCTAAATGCAACGCATTTTTACCATTGGATCTAGCAATCTCCAACAAACTACAATCCTTCGACAGAAGCTCATTCACCACTTCTGTGTGTCCTCTTGTCGCCGCAGTTATAAGCGGAGTAGAATTGGAAGGACCAATAGTTTTGCTCAATCCAGGATCATAATCTAGCAAAACCTGAACAATGGCTGCAAACCAAAAATCCACCATGAATCACACAGAAGAACAGAAAACCAAACACTCACATTAAATTACATCAACACAAAAGAACATCACACACCAACAAATTCAAGCCACTCACCAATCATCACAAGGAATTACCCAAAAACTATCAAGGACGACCTAAACAAGGCAGCCATTCAGTTAAGAGAGAAACAACGATTGTTATCTCACTTTATAACTTTCTCTAAAGTAAAAATAAACTAAATAATCTCAGTCATTGATGAGAAAATCAACTGTTGATATTTCAACACGTTTATAGTTTGTTATAAATCCAACACTTTATAACTTTGTCTTATTTACAATCTATCATTGGGTTCATCTACCACTGACCCAAATTAACTTGGATTAAAGGTGTTGTTGATATTGATGTTGATGTGATACATGAAATACCAACTAGTAAATTTCTCATCAACGACTATGTAGCCTCCTGGGTCATGACTCAATCAGACTTATACCTAAGTCACTTCACACACAAGACTTCAGGGGCCATGTACCTTCTCTGTCAAGACTAGGTGAGTCCTATACTCATAGGAAGGCTGACCAAGCCTGAATCACCAAACCAACTGAATAACAAAACGTTCAATCAAGTGTTAATCTGCCAAAACCACGAGGATGCAAGACAATCGCCTGACAAGCACCACCTGCAGCAGACTTCAAGGCTAGAAATCTGGCAGAATCCCTCCATCACCGGAGCAATCCCCTTCCCCCCTTAGTACTTACAAGTTACAAGAACATTATTGTCATGAAGAGACATCTTCATACTTAAACTAGAGAAACTAAGGGTCCCCGGAAAGTTTGTTGGACGACTGAGATTATTTAATTTACTCTCTAAAATTTATATTTTGATGGGTAAATGTTAGTTGTTAGTATTGTTAGTTTTTGTTAAAATTCGTTTCCTATACATATAAACCTTAAGCAACATAACATATAATGAGATAAATCCTCCTCATATAACTAACTAACTATAGGAAAGTAGCAGCAACACAAGTACATACAGTGGTGGCCTTGACTAGCTGCAATATGCAAAGGATCAAATCCGGATCGGTTCTTCTTAGAAACCGTCTGAGCGGTGGAATAGTTGAGCAACTCCTTCACCACATCAAGGTGTCCCTTTTCAGCAGCAGTGAACAGAGGGGTCTCACCCGGTTCGTTCTCTTCGTTCACCAGACAAGCACGCACCTCCGCAATCTCCGCGTTCAGATCATCGTCGTCGCCGCCACTCAGAGTCCGCATAATCTGAGAATCCACATCCTCAAGGATCTGCCTCACCGCGCCCACGTCGCCCCTCTGCGCGGCCAGGTGAAGTTCAGTGTCGTTGTGCCGCCCCGTCACCTGCTTCACATACTTCTTCTTCCCCGCCTGGTCGATTCGCTTCCCCGAGTTCGACAGCACCAGCGCCGGCGCCGTCGCCGACGATGGAGAAGGAGACGGCGATATCTCACAAAATTGGTCCTTCTCTCCTTGCCCTTCAGCTCCGGGTCCTGATATACGCAAGTAAAAGGGTCATCGAAAAATTAAAATTTAGAACGATGAAGATAGAAAGAAAGAGAGAAAGAGAGAGAGAACCTGGTTGGTGTGAGTGGGAGGCCATGGCGATGGTGGAAGAAAGCAAAGCAGAGTGGAGTAAGAACAAGAGTTGGTTTTGGAGATGATTATTATGAGAGAGGGAGAGATGCAGAATTAGAAAAAGACAGGAAGGAAAGGGTGGAAGGAGAGTGGAAACAGATAAAGAAAGGGGAAAGTTCAGAGAAAGAAACACAGCACGAGGGCGAGGACTAGGAGGAATTCATTTTGGATTTTTCATTTTCTTCTTCTTACTTCACCTTTTCTTTTTCTTTGATTGCAATCATTGATTAAATTTACTTAATTTTTTTATCAAGTTCTTACTTTGTTGCTTTAAAGTTTAAATTTATTTCAAAAAACTCTCAGTTACTTTAAATAAATAAAAATGAATGAATGAATTTATCTTTGTATGTTTGTTTGTACCAATCACAAAAATATAGATTAAATTTAAATATATTAATAATTATTTTTTATATTTTAAATTTATTGTGAAATTTAGTAATAAGATACTTACTTATTAAATATAACTCTCATTTAAATTATTTAATTTTGTGGGTGTTTCTGAAATAAAAATTTATATTTATATTCTTTTAGGAGTAAATTTAAATAAAATTGGGTGAGGTTTGCAAAATTGAATTTGATAAAAAAATCGTTTTTAAAGTAATTGGATTTGTGTTTGAATGTTGTTATTTTGAAAATAAGTTACTAGTAAAATGTAGCATAATTTTTTTATACAGAGAAAAAAGAATACCTAAAATTATTTTAACTCATAATCAATTCCTCAATATAAAATTGAATATGTAAATATTTACTTAAAATTACTTTAGCTAGTATAATAGTATTTATGTTACAAATGCTTAAAGGTTCAATAACCTATATATAATTCATTCTGTGTCATTGTATGAAAGTTTATATTTATATACATTCAGAGTGAAGAAAAAAACAAATAATTAAATGTGTAATTAGAGAAAAAAAAAAAATATATATATATATATGTGCGCGCGCGTGCGTGCGTAAATACCCTTTTATATATTTTACCTTAATAATATTAAGGTTGACGCTTTCATATGTTCTGAATAGCTTATGAAAACAAGTTAAAACATTATGTGAACTTGTCATATTTTCGTAAAAAAGTTTTTTCACATAATTTTTCAAATACTTATGTCTAAGTAAATTGTTTTTAAGTTCATTTAAACATACCTTAAATAGATTTAAGAGTATATTACATAAATACTTTTTGAGATTTCTTGAAATTATACATAATACTTTCTTTTTTTTACACCTACACTAAACCCCAATTATAATAGAGTTGCTATAATGTAAAGAAAAAAAGTTTGAGTATTTTTAATAAATTTTAGCCAATATTACTATGATTTATTGTAAATATACAATCAATTTGTTTAAACTTATTTATTAAAAAAATATTTATCTTAATAAAATAAATAATTTTATGTTTTCTTAATATATTTATCTAAATTATTTCTATTAAAAAAACTACTTATTTTAAGACTTTTATTCAACCTAAAGGTGACCATTACAAGGGTTTATCAGCTGCCATCACGACCAAACTGGGAATATTCTTTTTCTTTTTTATTTTCGAAAGATGCTTTGACACATGCTTAATTGAGGAGTTGACAATGATTCCATGCTCGAGAATGCTTGATAGACGTGGAGTCAAATCGTTTTCATGAGGTAGCAAAAAGTATAGTGAAATTTTTTTTGTTAAAGAAACGTTTGATTCTTAACGGGGTGTTTTGTTTCAGAAATTCTTAAGAAATAAATCAAGAAACCATAAAAAAATCATTAATATAATAATGATTGAATGATTACTTAAAAAAAAATACTGTTAGTATATAATATTTTTCTCTTAAAATTATATACTGCGAAATCTTTGTATAATGAATATGAGGCAGGCAGAATTTCCATCAAAGGCCACGAGTATTATCGTTAATACGTTTTTTATAAGATATGTTGTCAGACTTACAAGCAACACGCGACTGACAAATTCTTAGGTTTGAGCATGAAGAGTGAAGACTTCAACAATACAATACCAAGCTTCCAGTTTGGGTGGTTGAGGTTGGTTGGCCAATTGGGGTGTTTAAGACTGCAAATAAATAAAAGATCATGGAAATCAATAAGGACTTGTTTGATGTGAAAAAATGTTTTATATTTTTATTGCCTTACTTTCATTTTTTTTCTCTTTTCAATATTTTCTATACAAACTCTTAAAATCAAGAAGAAAAACAAAAATAAAAAAATGTTTTTCCAAATCAAACAATTCCTCTGTTGCTCAGCGGGCCACATTAACTAGCTGGATATCCACGGGTAAAATAAAATGCACCTACAAGTAATTGCTTTTTCCTTTTTCTGGCTAGGATCTAGAACACTATAATAAATTAGCTAGTGCCAATAGAATTAATAGAAGTAATAATTCATTATAAAATAAGGTAAGCATTCACACCCATTTGTGATTGTTAAGCTCTGGATTTTTCAGTTGTTAGAAATAACAGATACCTAAAGCATATAGCCACATCAGGATAGATCAAATCGGACAACAACACAGGTGATGTTATCTGAACTTCCTCGTGCATAAGCTTCTTTTATAAGTTCTCTGGACGCCACTTCTGCATCTGTGATATTTTTTACTAAAGACACGGCCTCCTGAAAAGGCAGGATTTGTTGCCAACATGATTACCAACAAGGCATTGCATGTGGATGTGGACATAAAATGTTAGAATTTAGAGCTGAAAAGTAACTAATAAAATCAAACAGTCAAATTTAAATTATTACAATTCCATGTTCCAGATGAAGAATCTACAATGCATCAAAATTGCCTCTCTAAAAAATTTAGAGGACTGGATGCTACGTTGCATATTTAGTTGTTTAGGGAAGTACAAAAACTAAGCTGCACATTTAGTTGTTTAGGGAAAGTCCAAAAACTAACTCAAGTTCAACACTTAAGCGATTGACACTCAAAAGAAGTAATGCCCTTGAAGGCTGCATCTACCAATAGTTGTTTGGAGTGGGTATGTAGGAAAAGGTTCATCATGTAACTGTTCTGAAATTTCAAACGATCAATTTTGCTCAAAATGAAAATACTAAAATCTTTGGTTTGGTTGTCACTTAGAGAAAGCCCGAAAGAAAACCAACGCTTTTAAATCACGGGTATTTTTTCACCACTAAGGTTTGATGCAATATAAAAAAATGATACTATAGATCCATATACCTTAGATAAGTACCGTGAAAATGACAACAGATGAAACATGTGATTATGAATATATAAAGGTAAAAAAGCTTGCTATTAAATTAATGAGTAATGGTTTTATACTTTCATGAATAATAAAAAAAGTATGGCGCTGGTACAAAGTAGTAAGCAAAACAATGAATAACTACTAACAAAAATTATCAGAAAATTTTCAAATAAGAGAATGAAATAAATAAATAAATAAAAGTTCACAAGATCGTATTTTCTACTAAAAATCTAGAAAAAGAAAGATAAATCTATGTTGTTTAGGGCCAACTTTACCAAGATAGTCTCACATTGTTTGATATGACATTCCAAAGGCCATCACTAGCAATTATAATAAAATCGAAAAATCTAGAAAAAGAAAGATAAATCTATGTTGATTAGGGCCAACTTTACCAAGATAGTCTCACCTTGTTTGATATGACATTCCAAAGGCCATCACTAGCAATTATAATAAAATCGACTCCGTCAATTTCTTCCTCCTAAGCCATAACAGTACCAAAAAAGGAGCAATTCAGCAGGCATAAGAAATATAATGACACATATATACCAAGTGGGTAGTCAAGCTTATGATTTAGGCAACCTGAATTTCTGGGTCAGCAACAACATAGGGCTTAAGAAGTTTGTCTCCAAATGCACGGGAAACAGCAAGAACACCACCAACTCTCCATGTTCCTGGATCAACCAGCGGCAGCGCAAGAAATTTATTTATCATCAATTCATTATGAAGAATGAACTCCAAAAATGGCATACACCCATACAGGAAGAAAATTACCAGCCCAAATTATGAATCCACCAGCCTGTTCAATCCTTTGACGTTCATCGGATCTATCAGGTTTGTGATCAATTGACAAAGGAACAGCTACATTAAAACAAAAATTCATATCAGTGAAAAGAAGAAAAAAGAAAGACAGGAATAGGAATTTATATCACTTCTTGAGCCTGTTTTGCCTATCAAACTAGTATAAGCAATTCGCAATGAAATTTTACAAAAAAACATAACACTGAAAACTTAGTAAAATTGAAGTGACAAAAAACATAATGTACTATAATGCACATTCCCTCCATTTACCACCATATTAAATATATGCAGATTCTACCATGTAAGCCTAATTTTCACTACACACAACTGACATGACATCAACCTGAACCAGCTCTACATGCAACCACTCTGGAATCACCAACATTTGCAACAACAATCCGGTCCCCCAACAACATCGCTGTTGATGCAGTTGACCCAGCATCCCTTTGATGCCCCTTTTCCTCATTGAGGTAATCAACATCTGTCTGTTTAAATGCTTCAACTGCAATCAAACAATAATTAGACAAAAAACATGTTAATATTTACACTGTCCAGGTTGCAAACCAAACAACTGTAATGTGATACCAAAAGTTTACTGCATCCTATAATTTAACAAAAATGAAGTATATACCTATAGCAGTCTTTGTGTCTTTGATAAAGTCAGGGTGGCTACTCAAATTCTTAAACAGATTATTTTTCAGATATTCTGCAGTCCGGGAACCTCCATGACCTAAAAGAATAAAAGGAAACAAATTTACACTATGTTTGGTTTAAGAAAGAAAAAAGAGAGAAAATAAAAATAAACAATATAGATAGAAAATTGGAATTCTAGTTTGGTATTTCAACAATCATCATCCTATGACAGAATATCTACATGGCCAGAGCACCTAGGACTGATGACTAGCAGGGTCAGAGTGTGCCTTAGACATCAAGAACCAAAGTAGGGAAACCACCATCATAGACAAACCAGACTAGAGCAAACCATAAAGGTGCAACAGCAGCTGCTGTAAAAAACCAAAGAGCTATAAAAACAGAGGTTAGTGCAAGAACAATCTAGAAGCCAACCACAGCCATCAAAAACAACAAGGATGCAACAAACAGAAACTCGAACAGGAGCCAAACTATAAGAGGATCCTTCAAAGAGGAGAAGAGGCCAAAACAGAATAGGGAGGAGCAGGTGAGCAGTGACAGAGAGCAAGACAATGTTGGTTCAGCCTTCAGAGGGTCAGAATCAGCCGCGGGTAAAAAAGGGCTGGAGTGCTGAACAGAAGAGAAAATGAGCTCTATAGAGGGGTAATCCTTATTTATACTAATACTAGGTTATAATCCTAACTAAATGAGGAAACAAGGAGACGAATTAATCTAAAGAGATAACCCAAGATACTACAACATGTCATAAAATAGATATAACGAGATATTTTTCATTTATTCTAATAAACCTAAACCATCCTATATGTCCTAATGCCGCTGCTGTCAAATAATTCCAAAGGGTGAATATCAGAAGATCATCTACTGTGCCCATTTCCAGTGCCTTACTCTGTCAATTCTGAATTTCTAATCTAATAACTGATCCCTAAGTGCCTTCCTCAATAATTCAAAACTTGTCCAACTACTTCAGAACTGTAAAAGCCCACCATTAACCCTCAGCAGATTGGAAGAAACTCTTCTAAAGTCATCAAGGGTATATCAAATCTTAAATTTTAGTGAGTTAACATTATGATACACTTAAAATTAAATCAATGATAGTTACACCCTTACTTATTCACTTAAGAGACAGGAGCACTTTAGACAAGTCTTATGCTAGAAGATTGATCCTTTGACAAAAAGCATCTCACCAATAGGATAAACCCAACAGTGTAGACAATAAATAGAGCATATAAGTTATAAAAGGAAACAGAACCACCAGTTTTTAAAAGTTATGCCTGACAAGCAGACATCATATACTTGCATTATAAATTGGCTATGTCACACACCAAATCAGTAAAATAAAAAAAAATAAAATAGAGGGAAGGGGGAAAAGATAAAGAATTGATTTTAGGAGATGCAAAACAAAAACCTTAGACTTACCATCAAAAACACCAAAAAATGCAACTGTCTGACCATCAACCTCTGATATTTTGGTCTCAAAGAAATCCTCCATTGATGACCTTTTACCCTTGAAACTGGAATATCCATAGCTGAACCTTCCATTTCGGCTTCCAGAGAGAAAGCTAGACAGAAAGAAGAGCACTTCATTTCAAAATTTGAATATTTGAGAGTTGGAATGTCATTATTAAAAAAACATAAAAAGGATGCCTGAAACAAATTTCA
This sequence comes from Glycine latifolia, assembly GCA_013407115.1. Lineage (NCBI taxonomy): Eukaryota > Viridiplantae > Streptophyta > Magnoliopsida > Fabales > Fabaceae > Glycine > Glycine latifolia. The sequence goes on from CM023960.1 coordinate 34,293,878, forward strand.
ACTATATTTCATAAACCCCTGGGATTCTCTTTTAATGAAGTTTAGTAAAACAATAGCTACTGGCAGCAAATACACAAACAAATTATGTCGTTTAGCACACTCTAACCATGATATCTGCTCTGTTCAGACAAGATTATATCAGGTACAGATCAAATAGCATTTAACTGAGTAAACATTTCCCAAAATTACTTAGTATATGGTCCATCTTTTTCTTCACCTAAGTACTTACTAAATCATATCTTTCCACATTTTAAATCTCACTTCCCTATTTTGAATTCCAAAACTACATATTTCATTATATAAGCAAAAAAAGTAAGAATTTTGTTTTCTTATCCTTTAATTTTTAGTTCAATAGTTAAAGTTGTTAAATAACTGTTATAGCATCGCCACAACGCCATAAACATGGCGTTTTTCAACCCCTCCGTTATTGGCAATTTTTTTTATCAGCCAAAAAGGTTAAATTATCAATAAAAGAGTATAAGTAATACCCAAGCCACATAAAGAGTTTTCAATGTTGAATTGGTTACAGAGAATTAAGTTACCATAAACCACTAAATGCTCCCTAACCAACCCAACAAAGGACCCACCTCTGTTCCGTTATAGGCAATTTGTGAAGGGAAGACTGCTATAGTAGCACCATAGGCTGCAATGGTGTGTTTATATGGCAGAATTTTGGGCTTCTGCCAATGATAAACTTGAAAGTTAAAGAGCAGACGTGTTGTGATTACTTAGAAATAGAAACCAAAGATTTATTCATTTATATTTAATGATATGATGTTGTTTGTAATAATTAGAGGGGGAATGGATAGAACTAACTTTACCTTTATTAGATTTGGGAAATAGACCCCCTTAACTTCTAATTTTGGCTACAAACCTCACTCATTGTAATAAATATCAAAATAACCATACTTCTTTTATGTGGAATAAATAGTTATAGAGATTTCGGCATTCAAACCATCAATTATTTAGTTTTTGGACTGGCCAGTGAAGTGATAGTCACAAATTTTAAGCATAAGGTGGTAAAAATAATAAATGGAAGGGAGAAACCATTGTTCAACCGACAGAGTCTTGGAGTCTTTTGAAATTATATTATGCAGCAACATAATAAGGTCTTGCAAAACAAGCTGTTGTAATACCCCTTGGTGTGACTGTGAACCCCACTCTTCATTTATTTTACTTTTGCCATCTCTCTGAACAAGAGGAACATAGACCTACAGGCATTAGGTTATGTTTCAAGGAACTTTTAAGAATTTCATTACATAAAAAGAAGGGTCAACACAAGATTTGGGTGAACCGAGTCAATCGTGAACACGAATAGAGGGAATATTAACAAATACATATAAAGTTATTAACATGGGTATTACCTTTAAAAAATAGTTTAGTTAAAAGGAACTATTGGATTTTGGGTTGGGGTGGGTTGGGGTGGGGGGAAGAGACAAAATGGAAGAATAAAAATCCTATATTCCATATTTCTATAAATTTTTCAGCTAATGTGGTAAGAAACAGAAGTTTCCATGTAGGCACAGGTAAATACTCTGATACAAATTTGAAAGGCCTTTCTTAATGAGCACAAATGCTATTGAAATAAAGACTAGTATTAGGGTATCACTCTAAATTATGTACTAAAAGTATAACAAGAACCATCTTTACAACCCCAACACTGCCCCACTTTATAACTTCACATCTGACTATAAACTGTAACATTTAAATAATAAGATAAAAGAAAAATTGCTTAAAAGTAGCAGTAGGTGCAGGTGGTTGGTTAATGACAATTTTGTAAAACAAAACCTTTCAATTTATGAAAAGTCAAAAAGGTACCATGTGGAATCCTTTCATTATAATAAGCAACTAAACATAATAGAAGGGTACACAGAACCATAACGGCCATATCTAACTAACAGTCTTATGATGAATTTTCCGATGGCATATCATATCATATAAATGCATGATCATCAACCAATGACATTACAATTGACAATGCAATCAAATTACGGTCGCACTTTACAGACATGTTAACATCTTAATTTTCTCGTCATATTAAGAATTCATTATTTCATTTTATGAATTCGCGTTAATTAATGAGTTTTTCAGCACAAATTTTCCGCATAACGATGCCGTTAATCTCGATGAAGAATTTCCCGATTAAAAGCTTCAAATCAAACCACCAGAGGAATAGAAAGCTGAGTAAAAAAGGAAGAATAGCCTATACGAAATGGAAAATCTCTCAGTAAATCGAAATATGCACCTGATGCCGCCACCGCTGAAGAGAGAATCGTGATCCTTGGAGGACATCACAATGTTTGGTGCCGCCGGCAGTGCAGCCTGATCTTCATTGGAAGAAGAGGCGGTTGTTGCGACGGCGGTGGCAGTTGCCGTGACCGCCGTGGCAGGTTCTAGAAGGTCTGAGTTTGAGATCATTTTATCGTCTTCACACTTGTCATTTCTCCCTCTCTTTTTTTATTTTTTAGTAGCACCGCACGGGTCATTCATCTTGTCCCGCATTTGTTCAAAAAATACACTTAACATTAAACTTATATATTTTAAATTTTAAAGTTTAAACTGTGAAATAAGAAAATAATTTAATTATTTTACAGTTACATTATAAATTAAATAACTACGGATTTTATAATGTTATAATTGATAATAAAAATATGCTAAATAGTTAAATTAGATGCAAAATTAATATTATAAAATAACTTATTATTTTAATCTCAAATTATTTATATTTCATTGATACTTATATAACATGTGTTATTATAGTAGGTTTTAATATTATCTTTGTCCCGTGAGAAGAAAATGTACTAAGTTAATAACTATTAAATTCTCTAATTTATTAGTTATAATATATTATTATAACAAAATTAGTTATAATTATCAAAAGATTAGTATTTTATTCCAAGTTTTTGTTTATCAAAGTTTCATTAAGGAATAATAATGATATTATATGCAATAAGTATATTAAAAATAAAATATAAAATTAAACTTAATAAATTTTTTATATATATTTAAAACGATTTTTAATGAAAATATATTTAGTAAATTAATATAATATATTTATTATGTATTCATGTAAAAAAAAATTAACATTATTATATAAATATTAATCAACCAAATTTTACTATATAAAATTATTAAACATATAATCAAAAAAGTATTTTTAATAATAATACTAACTAATTAAATGTAAACTAATATTTAGTATAAAAAATTCAACAACATGATATAAATATTATTCAACAAAACTATTTTATACCATTTCTTAGTAAAAGTAAGTTTTACAAGATTTATCTCAAGTGAATGATACTTGTAAGTTTTTATACTGAATAAATTAAAAGTAATTTAATTATTACATTATTAATAAGTAATTTAATATATTTATTATGTATTCATGTAAAAAATGAATATTATTATATAAATATTAATCAACCAAAATTTATTATGTGTAGTTATTAAATATAGAGTCAAAATAGTATTTGTAATAAATATATCAACAAATTAGATTTAAATTAAAGTTTAGTATAAAGAATTAAATTTTGTGATGTAAATATTATTTAACAAAAATATTTTATACCATTTTCTTATAATTTTTTTTATTAGATTTATCTCCCCGGAATGAAATAGGATTGTCTTTTATAAATGATACTTATGATTTTTTATTAAACAAATTAAAAGTGATTTAATTATTATATTATCAATAAAGTAATTTAAACTTTTTTGTAATAAAAATATATTTAATAAATTAACTTAATATATTTATTCTGTATTCATGTAAAAAAATTAACATTTTTATATAAATATTAATCAACCAAATTTTAGTATATCATCATAAAGTCATTATACATAGAGTCAAAGTAGTATTTGTAACTAATATATCAACAAATTATATTTAAATTAGTGTTTAGTATAAAAAATCCAACTTCATGATATAAATATTATTCAACAAAAATATTTTATATCATTTCTTATTAAAAGTAAATCTTATAAGATTTATCTCTCATATTACACATAATGATTTTTAGTAGAATTATCTCTTGTTAATGATACTTTCTTGGGTTTGTTAAGTTTTTAGTCCCTCAAATTTTATAGATTCAAATTTTTAGCCCTTCAAATTTTTTTACATTTTTTAGTCTTTCATCAATTTTTTGTCAATATTTTTAATCTTCTTTAAAAGAATTGTCCATTTTTAGTTTCTTATTTATTTTTTTACTCAAAATTAGTTCTTATTTTGTCTATTTTTAGCTCCTTATTTATTTTATATTTGAAACTAATTTTAAGTAATAAAAATAAACAAAAGACTAAAATTAAACACAAAAAAATTATAGGAACTAAAAGTTATGATAAAAAATTAATGAATAACCAAATAATATGTTGTTAGCATTTTTTCTTTCTAGAGTGAAGATGGTGTTAACAAATTTTATTAGATGAGAGAAGAAACACCCTACTCTGAATTTGGTAAGAAACGTATAAAACAACCAAAAGCTTTCTTCTTTTTTTCTCTATAGGCTCAAGTATATCATTGCTTGTCACTTGCAAAATTTGAATCCTAAACACCTCTTATATTGTATCTTACACCTCCCAGAAATGTTTTAAAATGCTAAAATACCTTAACACCTCCCTCAAACTAATTGCAATCCTAACACCCGCAATGACACATTCCTCACAAGAATAATCATGTCATGATGGCTCCTCCTTCACTTGTGACGACAATGACCTTGTCCTCCACCGCACCAACTCCTGCACCCTCCTCACAACGTTACACCACCACCTTCCACCCTCTTTCCTTTACGTGTCGGGTTTCTGGTGTAGGGAGGGGAATTTGTTGTGGAACAACAATTCCAAAACTATTCTAGAACAATCATTTTAGAAGTGAATTTTTGACTTGTGGAAGGTCATTTTGAAATAGTTTTTTAGCATTTTGTTCTAGAATGATCATAATGAAAGGTAATTTTTATCTTTCTGAATAGTTTTTTAGAATAGTTTTGGAACACCAATTTCTATTCCATAATAGCTATTTCAAAAGGTAAAAAACAACTTCCAAGATGATCATTCCATAACAGTCTTGGGGTACTTATTTCTATTTTGAAATAAGTATTTCAAAAGGTAAAAATTAACTTCCAGAATAATTTTGTATCATCTTATTTTAGAATGGTCATTCCATAAGATAATTTTTACCTATCGGAATAGTTTTTCTAGAATCATCACACATAAAATGGGAGGCACAGGATATAAGTTGGGAGGTGCAAGGTTCAAATGGTGTCAATGGCACTACTATTGGGTTGAGTTTGGTAAGCCTTGAGTGGGTTGGGTACTTGAGTCTTGAGTTCGGTTAAAAAATGAAAAGTAATTTTTTCATCCTCATTTTTAATTTAAATTTAAATTTATTTTTAATCTATATTAAATTGGTTAACTTAAAATTTTGGTCCTTTAATATTTTAAATTTACAATTTTTGTTCTCCTGATTTTTAATTATAACATCTAGTCTTCCTAATTTTACAAATTAAATTGACAATTTGGTCCATCTATTAGATTATTAACTTGATTGTGATTAGTAGAACTATTAATTTAATTATAAATAAAGTTTTTTAAAATAATTAATGTTTTAGTTTATTTATAATTAACTTTAGTAAAAAAAAATTAGTTAAACATTATAATAGGCATGAGATTTTTAATGTGAAAAATAATCATTTTCATCCATATCAACATATACCCACCTTAAGCTTATATACAACAATTTATACTTTAATTATGCTTTTTATAAATGCATACGTAATTTTCTTTCTTATATAGTGCTCATAGTGTATACATGTTTTAGGAAAATTTATTGTATTGTTGGACTTGATCCAACATATTCATTGGCTTTGGTGGTCTGGTTTCTTATATAGTGCACGAACACGTACTTGAGAATCTGGAAGTGTTTGTACCATAACACATGTCTTGCACTAAGAATTGTTTCATCAAATAAGGATAAAGCTAGACTATAAGGAATGACCTTATAAGACAATGGACCAACATTTTCACATATGCCACAAACATTGCATCATATATAGCTAGATTCCCACGTTTGTCCTTTCATCATCGACTTAAGTACTGCAATGTCTTCTTTAAATACCCAGTCCTAATTTACTATTTGAAATTAAGTGTGTGATTTATTGTTTTCTAAACATTCCTAGTCAGTTGAAGGAAAAAGTATAGAAGGTTTATTTGAATTTACAGCCCAAGATGTTTGATTTCTTCTAAAAAATATGTCCAAATTAAATTTGTTTAAAAAATCAAATTTAAAGAAATAAGACTTAGAATACTTTTACAATCCAAACATGCACACATACGGTGAATTAACCTAAACGACGTCCGTTTGAGTTACATCAACAGGATATCCAAACACGCATTAAAGTGTGTGATTTATTGACCAGTGAGCACCATTGGCAATTGGCATTGGAGTCTAACCGTACCACAACGATTAGTTAATCTATTCAAAACGCATTAAAGTGGGCAACGGTAGTAAAATTGAAAGTCTCCCACAAATTCTACACGAGATCGATCACTGTCCACCCCACATAGTCCTTGCGAATGAACCAACTCAATGACCAAATTACCCATAGCTGTTTTTCTTTTAATTACGTACGCAAAGCAATACATGAAGCAGTGTAGCACCTTATCCATTATTATATTGTCCATCATTGTTCCTCCATTGCAAGTCATGACACATGTGAAGTTCTAATCAGATTCAAACTTTATATGCTCAAATGGTCGTTCTAAGGAATCCATGTCAATAATACAATGATCTAGAGAAAGGTCCTTTAATTTCCCTGGATAAATCAACAGGAAAGAGAAAGGTGTACAGGGCAATAAATGTGCCAGAAGGGTCGTGCAATCTTCTTGACTGGTGGTTTGGTTTGGTTTGTTTTACCCTGCTGAGCCACAATATTAATTCAATACTTTAATGCTTCTACCATCTTCTGGTAAGGCAGTAAATGAGGGAGTTCGAAAGCACTCTGCACATCGTGCTAGTATATATAATGAGCCATTATTTGCATTTGCATGCAAGTGCCAAAACTAAAATACAGAAGATATCTGATGGTTGATTGTTCTCAATTCAATAATTGGGTATGGAGCAGAATGAAATAAGTCAATAACAATTTAAAAATGTCTAAACAATAATGCATATATGGACTGCTGCTTTTGTTTACATTCTAAACAGTAGTATTACACGTACGTACTTGACGCTTCTTATCTCTTTTTTCTTGTTATATTACAATACTAATTTTATACTACTATCTATCGTTTATATTTGCACCGGTGTTGTTATCAATATGAATCAATTTTCTATAATGATGGGTGTTAGCGTTAGGTATTTAAAAAAATGTTCAAAAATCATTTTCCCTTTCTCTTTCTCGATAAAAGTGACAGAAAACTAGCTCATTAGTTTCTTATTTAATCCTTTTGTTTGTTTCCTTAAAATAAGGTAAAGATATACTCAAACCATGGTTTTAGAGTTCCAAACAAGAAAACACACACCCTAAGAGTAGTACTACTTACTAACTCTTTTAATTTAGGTTTCTTAAAAAAAAGTTAATTATATTAAATTTATTAATTATTTATATTGTCATTTTTAAATTATTTTTTCTTATCTTTCTATTTATTTAATTATTTTTCATTAATATTTGAAAAAAATAATTAAACAAAAATGTATAAGAAGAAAATAATTAAATAAAGATATATATAAAAAATTAATACAACTATAAATTAAAAAATAATCTTATAAAAAATGTTCTTCATTCTTATTATCATTATCAGGGGCCGTCGGAATAGTTAACACCACCAACCCAAAAAGAAAAAAAAGAAAGAAACTCATTGGTAAAATGCCACAGTAATTAAGCGACAGCCATGCAGAAATTTAGGTTCTATAAGCAAGTCAGCAACCCCAGTTGAGAACAATATCACACCCACATTAATGACATGAAATTTTATTTCATCAATAGCACAATAGTACAAGATTTTGAAGTAGCTTTCTCAACAAATCAACTCTACACTTGTTTTGACCAAATATATATAAAGAACTGTGTTTAAACATGAACGAGAACAAATATTTAAAAAGCTGCAGGAAATTAGCATGATGACATCCACATCTTCCTAATTAATTTATATAACCTGTATAGTGATCTAGAGTTTATATTCTTTCTTTTTCTCTTCTTATTTTAATGAACTATAACACCCCCCCCCCCACTCGTCCCTCTTCTCTCTGTACCCCTCCTAAAGGACCATCCTGCTAAAATCCAACCTCACAAAGCTAAGATATTCATCATTGATCCAATCATACTTTTCCTTGAAAGGGTTGTTAAGTGTGTCTGGAGGGTAAGTTTCAATGCAGTCCTTCCACACATTAGTATCAGACAAGTCCCTCATGACCTCCCAAACACAGTTGTTGCACTTGAACCCAGCTCCAAGACTAATCATGAGGATCCTATCACCCTTCTTGAGCCTCTTCTTGGCCTCCATGTACCCCAAAACATACCAAAGTCCACCAGCAGAAGTGTTACCCCAACGGTGAAGTGCCATCCTTGCAGGCTCAAGGTCATATTCATCGAGCCTTAAACCCTTACCAACCCCATCAATAACTGCCCTCCCACCAGGGTGCACACAAAAGTGCTCTATCCCAGCTTTGAAATTCAAACCCCCTCCTAACACATTCAACTTTGTTTTCTTCTTATTACCCTTTCCAAGAACCATCCCAGTGACAAAGGGTAGCATCTCCCTCTTCTTCATCCCACTATACCATATAGATGCAAAAAAGAACCTCACCATTTCCCACAGTGGCAGAATCTTTGGCGCCATCGCTTGAAGATTCACTGTCAAGGCTTGAGCAGCACTCTTGACAAGACTCTTGGTGAGGCGAAAACCTGAATACCCTAACTCATCCTCCACCTGTATGCAGCAGTTGTAAGCCTCATCATCAGCACCATACTGAGTCCTCTCCATGTGCTTCAGTTTCAATATCGCACGGCTCTTGAGAGAAGCCTTGTTCGTAAACATCATGGAGCAGCCACCAGAGCGAAAGAGACAGTTAGAAAGCATCATTTTCTTGTCCCTTCCGCAGTACCAATGCGCACCGAGATCCTCAGTGCTCACAACAATCCCAACGGAGTTCTCGTAAGTCTTGAATAGCTGTTGCACGACATCGATAGCAACAACGCTCGCACTGCACCCCATTCCCGTAAGGTTGAAGGCCTTGATGTTCTCCCTCATCTTGTACCTGTTTATGATGCGTGCTGTGAGAGAAGGTGCTGGGGAGAACAAGGACACGTTCACCACAAGGATATCTACTTCCGAGGGACGAATTCCTGTCTTCTTGAAGAGGTTGTCCAGTGTGTCGAACATGATCTCGTCTATCTCCTCGTACGTGTCCTTCAGAGTTGGACACTCTTCTCTCCCTTCCAGAACGGTTCTGGGGCAGTAAGTGTTCTCCCCAATACCAGAACTCACGATGGTTTTCAGGAGGAACCTTAACTCCTCCAACCTCAGCTTTCTGTTTCGTAGCACAATTTTTGTTGCGGAGTTCGTGTCGAGTTTCGTGTCTTCTGGGGGCATAAAGCACTCGTAGGCCAACATGAAGCATGCTTGTCCTGACCTACGTGGAAGAATAATCAACTTGTAGAAGGTAAAGAAAGAGTACAATAAGAAGGGAAGGAGGCATAAGAACAAAAGATCCATGCTATAAGAAAGAAGGGTAATATGAGAAGAGAAGAATAGGGATATATGTATGTAATTGTGATTGCTTCAAGTGCAAATGCATCTTTATATATGTATACACACACCAAGTGTCATGTGTTTGTGTGTAATATGAAAGTTGTACGTCACTCACAATTTTACAAGTTGCGTGAGGAGGGGGTGGGTGTGCCCTACAGACAACTCTTAACCAGTCGAAATTGACTGTGAATAGTGAGTGCCCTCTCTCTCATTCATAAAAATGAAAGATCAGTTAATTACTTTGGGCAAATAAATATTAGTGTGTGAGTTGTTGTGGCGATCTGTGGTCTTTTCTATTTTCTTTTCATTCATCAATTGACACTGAGAAGTTTCCAACCCTTTTTCGGCCAGTTATTATTTATGCTACATAAACAGGATTCTCGTTGGAGTAGGTCTAAGTTATTAATTCCTTGTGGACCAACCATCTAGTCACTCAAGCTAGCTAGAACTCAATTTGCTAACTTCATCGATCACCTTTGCAGCGAGTTTAGTTTAGATTCAGAACTCAACTAACATCGGCCATTGGAGTTGAGAAACTTTAATGACTCACAAGTTACGGTTATGGTCTCTAGATTAACTTGCCTTCATATGCATAGCATAGGTTAATTAAGTTCCACTAACTAGATATATATGGTGGTACCGTGGTACATTTGCATACATTCAATATTTTCAACCTAAAGCATTGGCTTAATTAATTACTTTCAATGTTTAATTTGCTAACTCTAATGTTTCGGCAATTGATCTCATCTTAAACTTTAATTTTAAGATCATATATGCATATATGTGAATCACGGTCACGTTTCTTGTAGTTATTTTATTTAAGTCAAATGTTAAACACATGTATGTATTGAATAAGAAATTTAAAGTATACATAATTATTTTTTATTGAAAGATAAAAAATTGTATTTTTTATAATTTTTTATTTTTTTATAATTAAATAATAAATATTTTTTTTAGTTATCTAATTAACTAACGAAACCCTTTATGGAAATATCCAGTTTTAATGGATTTGTGAATAATGAGTATATATCATATCCATATGACTTGTGCATGACATGTAAAATACCAAAAAGAATTGAAAACAAAAAATATCATCTACCTAATACCTTTATGCCTTTTAACGCAGGCTAGCATCCGCTCCTCCTTCTACACGACGCTCCTTATTAGTCCTTTCATCCTTTTATTTTCCTTCTAAGTTCCACGCATTTAATAAATAGAAAGAAATTAAAGACGAATGTAAAAATAATTTTAGAATTAAATTTTGATGCATTGTTACTCTAAGCCGTCTTATCTTATAATAGTATTGTTTTGACACATCGTTTAATAAGTTTATTAATTAGAAGTAATGTTTTTTCCACATCTTATGCCCAATTGGATTTAATGAAATAATGCTATCATTTTGCCTAATAAAAAATATAAGTTATTTTTTTCTTATTGAGTTATGTGATTTTTTTTTAGATTGAGACATTGAACTGTTGAATATATATGTTATATATATTAATATTAATATGTTCACATACAAGCCCAATAGGTTATTGTATGGTTATATGGGCTCATATGGGCTGGAGCCCAATAGCTTGCTATATTACTAGGGTTTTCCCTAAGCTGGAGGTAACACTGTTGAGCATTCCAAATTCTGATGCCTCTTGGTGTAATACTTCAAGCACCCAACACTAAACATTTCTCTCTCTCAAAGTCTTTACCTCCAACAATCTTGAAGTATTAGCTTCGTGTATCGGATTTGAGCGAGTAAGGTGTTGTTTCAAAGATCTCATCGAGAGGAACTCAAGGGTGTGATCACTTTCGTGTTTCGACGGAAGGATTGACCGGGATCTGAGATTGAAATTGTGCAGCCGCAACTTTTGAGGCTAGATCCTGGAAATTTCAGCCACTTTCATGAGTTGAAACCTTGTGGGTTTTGTTCTACTCATTGAAACGATCGTTTTGAGTGGTCGTGGGCGTAAAACGGAGGTCAGACGAAGGAGATATAGCCGTTTGAAGTTTCTGCAGTTTTCCGACGAAGTTTCCGGTGACTGGTTCATCTTCTCCGGTGGACTGGTTCATCTTCTCCGACGACTGGTTCATCTTCTCCGGCAAACTCTCCGGCGACTGGTTCGTCTTCTCCGGCGAACTTTTCCGGCGACCGTCGACTTTCCGGTGAACTTTTCCGGCGAATTTTCAGCAAGTTTCCGGCGACCTAAAATCATTATTCCTAAGGTTTTTGGGCGTTCCGGATCCATTTTTGGGATCAAATTTGACAAATTTCACCTCTATAGTGCTGTTTTGAAAAGTTAGAAGGTTTGATACATTTTGGAGGACTTAAAGGTGCACTCTTTCTAACTCCTTTACTTTGATTAAAATGGCAAAACATAGTTCTCATGATATTATAAAGCTAAAATCATTTGATGTCACTGAATTTCATGGTTGGAAATTTCATGTTCAGTTTGGTATGAAGGAACGTGATATATTCTATACAGTATTAAGTGACTTTGCATCTACTGTTGAAAATGTGGATGAATATCAATGGATTAAAGATGAAGATTTTTGTAGAGATTACTTGTTAAACTCCTTAAATCCTCGTTTAGCTATGACTTATAGTGAGTATAAGACTGCAAAGGAGATATGGGATCACTTAAACAGTCAATTTCAAAAACAAGAAAGGCTTTCTAAGACTCTTCTAGCCAAGAAGTTTTTTGACTTTAAGTTCAATATGAACTCAAGCATCACTTCTCAATTAATTGAACTTGAGAATATGAGAAACAAGCTAAAAGAGGATAATTCTGATTTGTCTGATAATCTCTTTGTTGGTCTTGTGTTGAGTAAGCTACCTGCTGAATGGAATTCTTTTAAGACTGACATGCACAGACTAAAAGAACAGATGGGGCTGGATAAATTAAAAAGATATATCCATATTGAAGATCAAAATATTTGTAGGAAGAGTTTGGAACAAGTAGGACAACAAAAGTCAGTTGCCAACTTAGTTTCACATTCCTATAAATATCAGAAAAAGTCCAAGCCACCAAAAGGTGAATCCTCTTCACAGTTAGAGGCCAAAAAGACTGTCTTCAAGAAGAAGAAGAAGGGCAAGTGCCATAACTGTGGAAAGTGGGGTCACTGGGCAGTAGAGTGTAAGCTACCAAAGATGTTAAAGAACAACACACCACAAAATGAGGCTAATATGCTAATTAGTGAACCTGAGCCTCAAGTCTTCATTGGGATGATGAATAATGGAAAGGCCAATGTCTCTTCTGAGTGGTGGTTGGATAGTGGTGCTACATGTCATGCAACAAATGATGGGAATCTACTCACTGGGGTTATAGAAGTGAAAGACACCGTGGAAAATTGTAATGGTGGCGAGGCAGAGGTGACTCATGCTGGAACTGCTAATTTGGTGCTTTCTTCAGGTAAGTTACTAACTTTGAAACATGTTAAAGTAGTACATTTACTTAAAAAGAATTTAATATCTATGAGTTTACTTGATAAAGCTGGTATGTCTTTTTCAACTATGAATGGTAGAGTAACTTTATCTGTTAACTCATGCTACTTCGGTTATGCATTTATGATCAATGGCATGTATAGATTGAGTTTAAATATTGATAGCATAAACAATGTTAGTTCTACTTTGCTTGATCCAAAATTATTACATATTAGACTTGGACATGTGAACTATAGGAAAATGCAACATTTATCTAAAACTCACAACATTCCATTAGATACTTCTATTCGATTTGACAAATGTGAAGTGTGTGCACAAACTAAGATCACTAGAAAACCTTTTAAGTCGGTTTCTAAAAGCACAACACTTCTTGAGCTTATACATTCTGATCTTTGTGATTTTAAAAACTATGTCACCAAAGGGGGACGAAAGTACCTAATCACATTCATAGATGATTTCTCTAGATATTGTCATGTTTATTTGTTGAAATCGAAAGATGAGGCTTTTGAGAAGTTTAAGGTTTTTACATCTAGAGTTGAAAATCAACTTAATTTAAAAATTAAGAGGTTTAAGAGTGATAAAGGAGGAGAATATACTATGACTGGGTTCAAAGAATTTTGTGCTTTGGAAGGCATAATACTTAAAACTACTGCTCCTTACTCACCCCAATCAAATGGTGTTGCAGAGCGTAAGAATAGAACTTTAATTGAAATGCTAAATTCTATGTTACTTACAGCTGGAATGCCTTCCTCCTATTGGGGAGAAGCTGTTTTAACTGCTAATCACATTTTAAACAGGTTGCCGCACTCTAAATTGTCTAAGACACCTTATGAGATATGGCACAAACGTCCTTGTAGATATGATACCTTTAAAACTTGGGGTTGTGTTGCATATGTAAGGATACAAGATCCTAAAAGGCCTAAGGTGGGATCTAGAACAACTACTTGTGTATATTTAGGCAGTGCAGAAGATAGTGCTGTAAATAGATTTTTGGATTTATCTACTAATACAGTGATAGAATCTAGAGATGCAGAATTCTTTGAATACAAGTTTGTTAGAAATCTTGACTTGAAGGTTTTTGGATCTACAGATATGATTTTAGAATCTCCTGTAGAATCTGTAGCTTGTCCTTCTGACACTAATCTCACACAACTGGCTATTGAACCAATCCCAGTTAGAAAATCTACAAGAGATAAAGTTTCTAAGAGTTTTGGTGAGGACTTTGTCACTTACCATATAGAGGGTGATCCATTCTCTTATCAAGAAGCAATGAGATCTAGGGAATCCTTACTGTGGGCAGAAGCCATAGATGATGAAATGAGTTCTTTGCTACAGAATCACACTTGGCAGCTAGTCAATTTGCCAAAAGGGGCTAGGACTATAGGCTGTAAGTGGGTATTGAAGAAGAAACTGAATAGTGACGGATCAATAGCTAGATATAAAGCACGTTTAGTAGCTAAAGGCTTTAAACAACAGAGTGGAATAGACTTTTTTGATGTTTATTCACCTGTATGTCATTTGTCAACTATAAGAATTCTTCTTGCTTTGGCATCTATTGAACACTTTGTAGTGTATCAAATGGATATAAAGACAGCCTTCTTAAATGGAGAGTTAAATGAAGAAATATACATGGAACAACCTGAAGGGTATGTCATGAAAGGCCTTGAGGAAAAAGTTTGTAAATTGAACAAATCTTTGTATGGTCTTAAAGAAGCACCTAAGATGTGGCATCTTAAGTTTGACAAGGTGGTAAAGAGCTATGGTTTTCAGTCCAGTTACTCAGATAAATGCCTTTACTATCGCTTCATGTCAAATAAGATAGTTATCATATGCTTGTATGTTGATGACATGTTAATTCTTGGCTCCGATCATTCTATAGTGAGTGATGTGAAAATCACTTTAGCTAGAGAATTTGACATGAAAGATCTTGGTATAGCTAATACCATTCTCGGTATGAAAGTAAGCTTTGAAAGACAAGTTATCTCCCTTAGCCAAACTCATTATATTGAGCAGCTACTTTCTACATGGGGATGCAGTGAGTGTAAACCGAGTGAGACACCATATGATTATAACAAAAGACTGAGTCCTAATGAAGGGACCAGTGTGGATCAGTTAAAATACTCAAAACTGATAGGTAGTCTCATGTATGCTATGAGTTGCACTAGACCTGACATAGCCTTTGCAGTTGGCATGTTGAGTCGTTTCACTAGTAATCCTAGTAAAGAGCATTGGGATGCCCTCAGTAGGCTGATGAGATACCTTAAAGGTACTAAAGATTATGCTCTATGTTATTCTGGTTATCCTCCAACTGTGGATGGATATTCTGATGCCTCATGGTGCTCAGAAATTGGAAATAGTAAATCCACCAGTGGATATATATTCACTCTGGGTGGAGCTGCTGTTACTTGGAAATCCAAAAGACAGACTTGTATTGCATTGTCATCAATGGAATCAGAACTTTTTGCTTTAGCCTCAGCTGGTGAAGAGGCAGAGTGGATAAAGAATCTGATTATGGATATTCCTTTGACTAAACTAAAGATTAATTCTTTAAGTTTATTTTGTGATAATCAAGCAGCAGTCCAAGTTGTAAAGAATGCTCTCTTTAATTCAAAGAGAAGACATGTAAGACTGAGACATGCGTTGTTGAATTATCTGCGAGAACAAGGAGTTATCACTTTGGTCGATGTGAGATCGAAGGATAACATGGCCGATGCTCTCACAAAAGGTTTGCCTAAAGATCGATTATTCAAAACAGTGGGGGAAATGGGGTTAAAGACTATGTAGATAAGTCTTAATTATCATTTACTTACCTTAAATTGTGTGTTTTGAATTATCGAATCTTCTTTTGTTGGCCAAATGATAAGCACACATTATATGTTTCATTAATGATTGTGGTTGCTAACTATTTTGAAAAGGGTGAGTTATCTCATTCCAAACTTGATGAGATGATTTTAATCCAATTCAAAAGTTCTATCTGGGAAGCTTGTGTCATTCCAAACTTGATGATACAATCCTACCAGGTTGGCCTATCCTCTTTGGTTAAATGATCTCATTCCAAACTTGATGAGTTGATTTTAAACCAATATCTGGGAAGCTTGTGTCATTCCAAACTTGATGATATAATCCTACCAGGTTGGCCTATCCTTTTGGTTAAATGATCTCATTCCAAACTTGATGCTAGATTATTTTACTTTAAGGAATTAGTAACTGTGACATTCCAAATTGAAACATAGAAATAGTTGATTATATAAGAAGCTTATTGGTCTTGTTCTAAATTGAAACTTGACATTACAAGACTAGGTTATTGTAAGTGACGTGACTATTAGTTTTATTATATGAAACGAGACAATCGTTACTCTCTTACAAATAAACTTAGGTTGATGGCTCTTTATAACTTAAACTATTTAGGCCTTGTTCATAATTTATGAAACTGGCTTGATGCTTATGAACATGATATTATGATGCTTTATGACATTGATATATGTTCTTCTTTGCCTGATGATATGATGCTAAGTTCTTTTAGTAGAACTAGACATTTTTAGTAGTTTATTCAAATGATTGAATTCATGATAATATGAAATTCATATTTGACATTCTACAGGGGATGGCAAAGATGGAGGAGAGCTTGCTGAGTGGAATCCTGAAGAGGACGACCTACTTGATATATGAATCTATCATTTAGAGTTGTAGGGAACTTGACAGTTCACCTGCTATTACCCATTATGCTGGAGTCCATTTACTTGAGACTTATATTTTGTTATTTCTATTTTGTGAACATCATAATTATTATGCTTCTTTCTTAAATTTGTAAGGCCTTAGACTATTTTGACTTGCCTACTTATATTTGATTGTTATGCATATGTTGGTTGTGAACTGATTTTGAGATTGATTTTTTGGATGTTGGGATTTGGATGAGTTTAGATTTAATCTAAAAACTCTTGGTATTTATATTGATATATTGATCTCAAAACAGATTCATGAGAATGATAATTCACTTAGTTTGATTGCAAACGTAGTCTGAGTTTAATGTTTTATTATTAAAACTCTTTGACCGATCCGAGTTGATTGTCTTGGACTAGATGTGGATGATTCATGTTTGTTTGAACATTACACTGATTACCTTATTGGATTGTGCTGTATGGTGAACATAGGAGGAGATTGTTGAATATATATGTTATATATATTAATATTAATATGTTCACATACAAGCCCAATAGGTTATTGTATGGTTATATGGACTCATATGGGCTGGAGCCCAATAGCTTGCTATATTACTAGGGTTTTCCCTAAGCTGGAGGTAACACTGTTGAGCATTCCAAATTCTGATGCCTCTTGGTGTAATACTTCAAGCACCCAACACTAAACATTTCTCTCTCTCAAAGTCTTTACCTCCAACATGAACATCTAATTTTTTTAATCCTTTTAAAAGCTATACTTAGTTTTAAAGTTAATTAATTTCTAATTGAAATCTGATTTAAATTGTAGACGTTAATCGTGACACACTATATGATTTTTTTTTTAAATTGAATTTTAAGATCATCGTAGTATAAATGTATTTTAATTTGAATTTGATTTTAAATTTAAAATTTGACACATCATATTGACAAAGACCAACTTCAATTATTTCTTATCTAATAAAATAAAATATTTATTATTAACAATGAAAACAGTTACTACTTTTTACATTTATTTAATTTATATTATTTATCTAAAGGTACTTGTAGCTTAGTAATATAAATCAAATTCATACTTTTAGCATCGGAAATGTGTTTAATATATTGCGTACGTAATATTTTACTTTGAAACCAGAAAACAACTTTAATTAATTCAAAGATAAAACTTGAAAACATATATATATGCTTATAGGATAATAACCCAAACAACTAGCAAAGAGTACTATTGTTATAACAGTAAAAATAATCAAAATGAAATAGATCACATATATACAACTGCCAATTTGGATGGGTGCTCTCAAACAAATTGCCTAATGTATTAACGCGAAAGAAGAAAAGAATACTACTCCGTATAAAACTGGCTACTTTTATCACTCAAAATTCCAATTGATAATCATGTCCTATTCTATCCTATTGTGTCGGCTATCCTATGACATTGTCAGCATAATTTTTTTCACATCATCACTCAATTATATATATATATATTGATTTTTTAACATATATGTCTTTATTTTTTAATATAAATACATTAATAAATTATAACTTAAAATATAAAATGATATAACTTATTAGCACATTTATGTTAAAAAATAGTATACATTAACAAATGTTTATGAGATTTATTAACGTATATATATTTTTTAATTAAGGTGGTGTAGATTAACAAATCTCATATATATTGTTTAAAATATTCAATTAAAAACAATACTTAGTTAGCATATATTATAAGAATATTCCGTATATTAGAAAAATACTTACATTGATATTTATGTAATTAATTAGCATTATCATCATTCATAAAAACAAATTTACTTAGCTCAAATATAATTCAACGTCTTTGTAATTAATCAACATGTGCTGAATTTCATTATGAATCAGTCAATAACTACTGATTGATTTGATATTTTCTTAGGAAGATAACATAACTAATTAGTAAAATAAAAGCATTTTTTTTTTGTTTCATGATGCAAATATTAATCCTTTCATTTGAGCCTTACATTAAATTCTCTGAAAAAAAAAACTCCATAGAGAGAAGTGGAGATGACCCTTAATCTGACAAAAAGTCCTTCTCAATATTTGTATTCACCTTTATAAACGAAGGTTGATTTTTTTTTTTTCATCTCAAATATAAGAAGAAAAAAATTAATTAATTTTATCTTATTAAATATTATTATGTTTAAAACATTTTTATTTAATAGAAGTTTTAGTTTTAATGATTTTATTTTATTTTTGGTACCAAATTATGATTCTATTTTATTTTTATACCAAATTTAAATTTTATTAAATGGTAAGTTAAGAAAAAAAAATAATTGAGATTGATACAATTAAATCAATTATTTTTTTTTATATTTTAGATCAAAAAGAATATTGATTAATCAAAGAAAAACTAACTAAATCAACTTAATTGATTTGATTGAGATTTTTGGCTTTATCAAGAGTGTTTCAAGCCAATAAGACCCAACCTATTAATAAACACCCCTAATTATATAAAAGAGTGTTTCAAGCCTTCCTAGCTAGTACCTAACAGTCTCCTTTGAGTGCTCAATGTTTAACTGATAACCTCCGATGCTCTGCTTTGGAAGTTTTCTTAAGCATTTAAGATTTTACCTTTTTTCATTTATTTCCTAAATTTTTTTAAGAAAATTTACTAAAATTAGAAAAATTTAATCAAACGAATTACGTCTTAATATCATAATACATTATCTCTTAAAAATAAATTAAGAAAAGTATTTCAAATGAATGACAGATTTCTCTAAAAATAACTTTAGAAAAATAAATAATCTACAATATCATCATCATACTACCGCCATGGTCTAAATTCTTTTTGTGTGCGTAAAGAATCATTGATTTAATTAATATTAATTGAGCCTGACTCGGATGTTGCCCTCAAGGAGAGGTAAAAGCTGATATTAATATGTGTTTAAAAGTTTTCTACCATATTAATTACAATTAAAACTCGTTTACTCAGCCTACTCTTGTTTTAAATTAAAGAGTCTTATTTATTTATTTATTTATTATTATTATTATTATTACATTTGAGTATTTATTTTTAAATACGAATAAATCTTTCAATATACTTTTATAACAATTTTATCCTTTTATTATTTATTCTTTTATTATTATTATTAAATACGAATTTTATCCTTTATTTTTTTTAAATCTTATAAAATTTATCTTTTCCAACATGGTCGTTGACATAAACATTAAAATTAGAGATAAAATTTGTTAAAAATAAAAAATGATAAATATACAAAAAATTATAGGCAATTTCAAAATTTTCATCTCTATTAAATTACTTAATTATCATAGCTAACATTTTTTTTCTCTAGTAAACCTCGTATCTATCAATTGGACTTTAACCAAATGAAAACTTATACAATAAATGAAGTTCATAGTGATTTCTAAATCCATAATTAATGTTCAAGAAAAATATGAAACTATTAATTCAACCCATAAAGTCAAATCCACTAGTAAATAGATTCCCAATCCTAAAAAAAGTCTAATAAGTTTTATTGAATAAATTTAAAACAGAAACCATTTAGTATGAACACAATGTAGCTTCAAAACTAGAAAATTAATACTGGTGGCAACTGGAGTGTTAGTGTAATCTATCTATATCTATATAAGACAGAAAGTTTAGAAAGTTCAACTAATGCAAATTCGCAATGAATGATGACAGAAAATGTAAATAGTGATGAGATGGTTATGCATCAATGCCCAGTTTATGAGGGAAAATAATAAAAAATCATATAATACAGCCCCAAAACATTTCTTGTCACTAGTTTGCTCGATTATAATGTACAAAAAATGTTAAATGCACATACATATAATTTCAACGAATTAGCTGCATGTTGCTATCCCCTTTTATTTTATTCCATCCCTTTCTCAATCAGTAGATAGACGGCGGAGTACTCTTCTCATTTCTCATGCAATATCTATTTACTAATTCAAAATCTCAACAGAATAAATAGTCATTTAACATCTTTCATTTTTCTTTTTTTATCACATCATATTCCCTATTAACCAGATTTTAAAGAAAATTTATTTTTAAATCATTAAGGTAAAAACTATTACCCAATAAAATATCAAAAATGTTATATTAAATTATCAAGAAATCTTAAATAAATAAAGTGTATTTATTTCCATTGTAACAACCATTTATCTTTAATATTGTAATATTTAGTCTTTTCATATAAATTTTAGTATTGTCAAATCACTTTTTAAAAGGTGTTCTCTAGATAAAAAAGAAATAAAGCTGAAATTTGATTTAACTTATTGAAAATCATAACTTTATATATAATATTTTTTTATTGTTGAACCACTAAACTTTCATTATATCTAGTTGGTCCAAACTTATATACATTTATTTATTTCATATTTATTTAGAAATCTAATTAAATATATTTAATTACTCATTTTAATTTACTATATATATATATATATATATTAAATAAGATAGTACAATTATTAATAAATATGTAACAAAAATTTAATTTTCTAACAAGATTATCATTCATTTATACGAGTCTTTCTTTATTTTGATGGAAACCAGCATTTGGTGTTTACGAAGCAATATTCACTTCAAAATCAGTAATGTTGTACACTACTTTTGCTGTCCCATTGTAATCACGGTTGCCACACATGCAAAATATACTTTGCGTGAAAAGTATGAAATACAATACATGTATTTCATTAGCTAACAATTACATAAAAATAAATAAATAAATATATTTGAGGGGAAATCGTGGAATAATCGTTAGTTTAAGTTTTCATACTTTGATATACTATTCAGCAATTTCCTTATCGTTGATAGATGAGTTTCTTAAACATATTATCAGAGTTTGATTCATGATTATATGTATCAAAAAAATTATTGAGAAACACAAAACCTATTTTGATAATTTGTATGTCTTAAAAGATGTTAGTGTTCAACTATCGATTGAAAATATCTTGGTTTAAGAAAAAAAGCAAAAATTCCATTCAAAATTGTTGCTTATGATTTTTTTTCTGAGCTTAATTTGTCTTTAATTGGATTATATATATATATATATATATATATATATATAATGTTACTAAATAGCAACAAAATTTAATGACAAAAAAAATCCTCCTTATTAAAATTTCACTGCTAGTTATTTTATAGCATGAATTTCTAAAAATTAGAGACAGATATATTTTTAATTGGATCACGTACGTATATATATGCACGATATTTTGTTAAAATTTATAAAATGGTTTTTTAGATTATACACGCCCAGGGCCCAGCGAGAGAGAGTGTATATCAGTATTAATTAATGTCTTGATATATCTGTAACAAAGTCGATTTCACATCCATAGCATAGTTTTCAATTGAAATTGATAATATTAATTGTTTGTATTGCACTTTGCACAGGCATAATTTCAACGAATTAGCTGCATGTTGCTATCTCTTTTTTCTCGAGTTCTCCATCCGTTTCTCAGGAGATTTATCCATGCAATTTTATTTTTTTCTGAATTCCATGCGATATTTCTATCTGTTCATGTTAACTAGGACTTGTTGCTTAATTATCTCTCTTAAGAAAAAGAACTTGTTGCTTATCTCATTCAAAGTCTTAATCTGTCTTCAATTAATTTGATCGCACATGCACGTTGTTTTGTTAAAATTTCATTACTAAAAATTTACGAATCAACAATGAAATTTAATGACATTTTTTGTATTGCTACTTATTTTATTATTAATTTTAAAAAATAGAGACAGATTTAACTTTAAATATTTGATGACATATGCACAGAATAAAATTTATAAAATGATTTGTTAGAATACATGCACAGAGATAGAGCGAGAGTATCGATCTGTCTTAATAAAATGTAACGATACATCTCTAGATTATCAAATAAATACTTATGGACCAAAATTGACTTCGTTCACGTGCATATCAAAGCTTTAGATATATTGACTGACAATACTGATTGTAGTCATGGCTGCTTAAGTTTTAACTGTTGTTTGTTGTGTTCCTTCCAGCATATATATAATCTTAAAAAATGCATTCGACTTTGATTTGTGACAATGCTAAATAAGTCCATCAATTTCCAGTCTAGACATTGGTAGTAAATCATTTGACATTATAATGAGTTTTTAAGTTTTATCATGTTTAGCCTTTCTTTTCATTCACTGTATTAATTTTAAGATGTCAAAAGTCTCGCCACTTAGGCATTTTTATAGTATTTTTATATAAACCTATGTATATCTGAATCAAGATGTCAATTTCTGTATTATATATCAGTCAATTCATTACCCATAATCTGGGGGCAGCAATTTAGTTATGAACTGTGATATTTAAAATTCAGGTGGACAAGAGCCACATGAAAACTGGGACACGTAAAGGCATGGATTCAAAGGACATATCTGCATGCATATATATTTCCCAACTGTCAATTTATTATTGTGAAGAAAGAGAAAAGAGACAAGCAGCGCCGTACGCCTACACACATGCATCTACACACAGATACATAGTTTTCTCTGATATGACAACCGATTAATTAGCTAGCTAGGCATATATATAAATATATTATTGCAAAATTTTGGTTCTTGATTTTTATTTTAAAAAATATTCAAGAAATTATTGCAAGCCTAAATTGCTTTGTTTACAATTTAATCATTATTTTGTTATGACGTATATGCTGCTTCCATCTTCATTTTTTTATTAAATGAATATATACGTACACACACAGTACGAGAGCATCCTTAATAATTAATATGATATTTGTTGTTTTTTTTCAATAAAATTTCTACTTATATATGACGGTTGAAACGAACATATAATATAAATAATCACCCGTTACCAAACCTGAAAAAAATGATTTTTCCGTAAATGAACGCAATGATGATAAAACCAACCGGCAACGTCCAACAAGCTTCTAATTACTAGTAGTTGTTATATATTATTAGTCGTTTAATTCTGATCCAGGTTATCTATTTAGTATTTACTCTCTTCTTTATTTAAGTCCGTACGTATCTTCATTAAATTTTTTAAGTCAACTAACTAATGTCAAAAGGCTTACCGAACAAAATCTATAGGATTAACCTAAACCCATTATTACTGAAATGTTATAAGATATAGTTCCACCTAATGATTTAAATATAAAGGTTTTATTTATCAGTGTTCTTGAGATATTAGTTACGACACTAAAACAAAAAAGTATTTATTATAAAAATAATAAAAATGTATAAAAAAAAATTATGAACAATATAATTTTACATATCTTAATTTTTTTAATTCTTTAATCAATACTCCTAAAAATATTTGTATAACATTTGTCTAAAGATAATAACAACAATTAATAATACATGCACTTGCAGTGGCATATATCTACTAATTGATGTCAAACTTGAGGAATGAATAAATGCTGCAAGAGTCTTGAAGGATAAGTCAGATTCATACGCGGAATTTGAAGGAATATGCACGAAAAGTTATAGTGCACTCCTAGTCTTTTCGAAGCTGGTATATCTGAGGGTCATCGACTCATCGTGTGGATAAAGTGGGTTGAGATATAAGAAATTTGTTCTTTCATATGTAATTGAGGGGAATATGATTCATCTTTAGTATCTTACTTTATACATGACAAGGTATATGGTAAGATTACAAAGAAGTAAGCATTTAAAGAATTCATGGATTGATGTATTTAAGTATGAAGAGACTGTAAGGTTTCTATGTTGACAATTTATGCTACTCTTTAATGTATTCTCTTTTGCTTATTAGAAAGAAAAAAAACTTGCAGCGGCATGAAGATATTTTACAATGACAGATCTAATTAGAAATATAATTTTATAATAATTAATTGATTAATAAATATAATTTCTCTAAAATGACATTATATTAAACTCTAATAACAATAATGTACATTGTTTTGTCACAAAAAGAAAAGACTAATATACATCAACGTGAAAATTTTATAAAATATTTATCATAAACCACTTATCTTAATATTTCTAGCATTTTGTCACGCAAATTGCACTTGAAAGATAATGTACGAGGATTGAATTCTGAATCACTCACAGATTCTAACATCACTTCATCAGAATGAAGTAACATCACCTTCCTTTTTTTTGGCTCCATCACCACTAGCTAGCTCAGCTTCATTGTCGAACCCGCACTCAAGAGCACAATCAGAAAAATATCAAATTCAAAAGCGAGGGAAAAGGAAGGCCGAGGTTTCAGTTTCAGAATTGGCAAGGGAGGCGGGAAAGAGTATTTTCTCGATTTTGTGCTCAAATGAAAAATTACTGGACTCGACACTAATAATAAAAAATGGTTTTCTGGAAATTATTAATTAGCATCTGACGTTGGTAATTTTTTAAAAAAGAAAGAGTAACATCGTTGTGAACAACACAAGTTGAAATAGATAAATAAATAAAAATAACAGTATAATAATATTGATTTAACTCAACTAGAAACAGCATCTTTAGTGGTAACAATTCATTTTGAGTTAGTAAGTTACTTTTTGTATACGATTCAAGAATCCATTTACAGTTTGGCCATCTATCTTATTTTGTGGATTTAGTTCATTTTAATTCTTTATTTTTTTAAATTGGTTCAAAATGATTATTCTATTAATTAAAAGTTAACATATGGTATTCAAATACTATCGACTATAAATGAACACAAAACGAAAAATGAGAAAAAGTCCTTGCTCAGAGCAAGCTCTTGATAAAATTCACAAACCATGATCCCCTTTCAAACCAAACATCCCACAACCGCACAAATTCAAGTTTTGTTGGAAAGATTCAAAAGCTATTGAACTTGTTTTATGGCAAGGATATGATGGTTGGCTTGGACGGTTGAGCTGGATTTGGTGAGTTTTCTCAATTTAGGGTTTCCCAGATGCGTCCCTTTTCAAGATCGAGGATTTGGAGGCTAGACAACGATGATGCCACGGTGAGCTACAAGATCACAAGATAGTGTCTTTCCAGCGTCGTTGACGAGCGATGAGATCTTCATATGGTTTGAAGTGGGGAAGGTGATAAGAGGAAAAGAAAGGGACAAATCTTCGCTCTCAGAAGTAGGGGACACATGGATTTGGAAAGGGGGAGGTTGGAGAGGTGTGGGGGTAGGGTTTCAAATCTGGTTCGGAGCATAAGGGTCTTGGTTCAAACCAAAGGGACTAGGGTTTTGAGGTTTTGAGGGGAAGAAGGAGCCAAGGGTGAAATAGGAAGGACGTGTAGAAGGAGTGTGGGGTGGGTCAAAGGTAAGGAGGTCGTAGGTGGTGGCGGTGAGGGACACAACATGATGACACTAATAGAAGGATATTTTTGTCCCTTTTTAAAACATAAATAATAAAAGATTAAATTAAATCAAACAAATAAGATAAAAACACTAAATAAGTTATTTAGCTTTTTTGTAATTGTAGTGGATATTAATTTGCGTTTTCTGGTAGTTATAGTGCATATGAATAAACACTCATGATTCGTGAATGATTTTGTATTGTATTTTTAAAAATATCTAATATGTGTGTTTACAAAGCTACAAATTAATAAAAATGTACAACAAAAAACTACGTATTTAAAAAGTACTAACAGATATATTTTTTTGTCATTACTTACAGATAATATAAATATACAAGTTCACTTCTTTGATTTAAGATATTTTTATCGTACAAGAATTTAATTGGTGTATTAAATTTAAGCTGGTAGGCCCGCTGAATTAGGTAGAGTGGGTCTTTCTGCTAAGTACTAATTTGTTTTTTTTAATTAATTTGATTATTATTTTCAAGTATCTAACTAAATATTATTAGTAATTGTCAAATATCATTATTGAGGATGATAATGGATAGAGTTTGGATAAGATTCTATAAAATAGGTCTTTATGCATGTGTTTAAAAAAATTATTCATATTCACAACCATATCTGGTAGTAACTTTATTTTCATCTCTATTTCCTGGGTATCTATATACCTATATCCAACTCACACATGTGAGGTGCACTTTATTATATATAAAGTTAATAAATTAATAAAAAATATTAGTAAGAAAAATATTACACTTTTAAATAATATAAACATAACATTAAAAATATTCACACATAATATTATATTTAATCCTATATATAAAAAATTATTATATATTTCATCAACACCAATATAAGTGATTATATTGGTCACTTTATCATAAACTTTAATTTTATTAGAAGACTACCATCATATTAAATGACTTAAGAGATGATTATTTTCAAAGATAATTGTTTAATCAATGAGCATATATATTATTTTGTTGATAACATAATCATTGCATCCACTTTTATGTAGAAATTAGTGCATACAATTAATATACTCATAATTAATTTGGGGTAAAAGGGAAATTTAACAATAAAATAATCTTATATTTCTTATAATTAAGACCAAAAAGATGTCTTTTATTTCTTATATATAAAATTGAAGGTAGTATTAAAAATAAAAAAATATAATATTGATTTATCATAAATAAACAACATTACAAAACTAAGTCATTAAATAATTTGAAACACTAAAATATAAAAATATCAGTTCCCTGACAATCACCTTAATAAACAGATGATTATCCTTCCTATTTACAAATACTTTTATGAATGCCAATAAGATCTAGGTCCATTTTATAATGACAGCTAATGTTAAGGCAGAAATATATTGATTAAATTGTCAAATTTAATGATTTTAATGGTTGTCTGCTGATCTAAGGATGACATGCATTTAATATAAAAGGAAGAAAAAAACTCCAGATGTATCTGTTTTAGAGGAAATATTCTACGGATAGTGCAAAATGAAAAAATTAAACCTTCATTTACTTTAAAAAAAACCTTAAATAAAATAAGTTTATGGGTTTAAATGTTAAATATTTTAAACACCGACAATCATATTTTTAAAAAAACAAAATATTTCTTTATATATGAAGTCAAACATGACTTTCCTTTTCAGTTTTTCTTAAATAATTTTGACGGCTCAAAGCTGTCAGAAATTGCTTCATTCAGGAAAAAAATATGAGTTTCCATCTTGTGGCATTTAAGAAGTAATTTTTGACAGCTTTTAACTTATACAATTTTAAAAAACTTAAATAAAAATTGATGTTTTAAAATACTACTTTTTTTATGGGATTTGAGTTATCTCCACAAGTTTGGTTACTTTGGACTAATTATGGGACAAATTCTTGATTGAAAATTTAATCACATTTAAAATTTTTCATTTCTCTTCGAAAGTTTAGTTTACAAAATGGAAGTAAGTTTTTTCTCACAAATTTAATGTGTGTTGTCAATTGAGCTACACTCATTAGGTACACAACTTTTTTATATGAAAGTGTGTTTAAAATATGACTTACTTATTATATTAATTTTTTAAGGTTTAAATATATTTTTAATCATTTAAATATGCGATATATTTTTTTTAGTTCCTCAAATTAAAAGTTATTTTTTAATCCCTCAAAGTTTAACAATGTATTTTTTATTCCATTAAAGTTTCGTTAACTAAATTTGTGATGTTTTATAGTTTAATCTTCAATTTGATTTTTCATTGCTAGAAAATGTCTAGATACAATGGATGGAGAGATAATTAGGGTTTGCCATTTGGGCTTTTTGTTCTTAACTAAAAAGTAAAAGAAGAACAATACCATGATGGGGAGGGAGAGAGAGACTTGAGTTGTTTTTATATTTTGACATATTTTAACGATTTTTAGCCACCAAAAATTATATTTAAAGATTAAATTATATAATATCACATACTCCATTAACAACACTTTGATGGAAGGATTAAAAAAGACATTGATCAATTTTGAAAGATTAAAAAAAGTAACTTTTAATTTAAGAAACTAAAAAAACATACTCTATATTTAAAGGATTAAAATATATGTTTAAGTATCTTTTTAAAATCAACTCACTTGATAATTAATTTAGTAAATTGCACCATGTTGGTGAAAAACCCAACTTTGACACAAGACTTTAGTTCCATTCCTTTGGACAGTTAAATTACGTACCATACAACGCTATATATATTGAATTCATTTTTTTTTTGTTATGTTAAATTCAGGACAAAGTACTGATAGGGGACAATTTTTTTAAAATTTATCATTTTGAGTTAAATTTTAAATTAATAACATTTTAGAATAACTTGTAATATATGTTAGAATTTTTGAATTAAAAGTCATAATATTTATCATTACTTTTATTATTTAAAAAAACATTCAAGTTGTAAAAAAATTTAGAACTTCAATTTTTTAAATACTACTATAAATTTGTAAGACTTTTGGTTTT
>CM023960.1:34324203-34364553 GCA_013407115.1 Glycine latifolia
TTAAAAGTCGTATTTAGAAAAAATTAATTTTTTTTTACATTTTCATTATTTAAAAAATAAATAAAAATTATAATAGATATTATGATTTTTAATAATTGTAATTATGACTTATATTAAATAGATATTAATTTAAAATTTATTTCTAAATAGTAAATTTTTTTAAAAAAAATTGCCCCTCTATCGGTACTTTGGCCTTAAATTCGTAGAAACAATTTCTAATGTAAAAAAAAAAAAAAAAAAGATTTAACTGCTTAAAGAAAAAAAAGCAGATAGGAGGAGGAGGAGGGTAAAAAGTGAAACTGGCGGGGATGCAGATGCAGATGCTACCATACGGCGACGTTGATTCCAGCTTGAGGGCCTTGGCCGGTCGCGCCGAGGGTTTCGGCCGCCTCGCCATCGGTGGCCTCCACGGTCCTCTCTATTTCGTCACCACTCTTTCAGGTCACCTTATGCTCTTTTCTTTTCTGCGTTTTATTTAATTGTATGCATGACAATCCTAATTAGTACTTACGACCTTAATCAATTGCATCTATCTATGTTATCTTCCTTTAATCAATCAATTGAATAGAAGATTAACATTGACAATGGTGCAATGTGAACAATATGTTGAATTATAGTTTGTGAATTATGATCACTCATTCAGACGATGGCCTTGGGTCCCTTCGCGAAGGGTGTCGTAGAAAGGAACCGTTGTGGATTGTGTTTGAGGTTTCGGGTACGATTCATCTTTCATCGTACCTCAGTGTGTCCTCCTATAAGACAATTGATGGCAGAGGGCAGAGGGTCAAATTGACTGGGAAGGGTTTGAGGCTCAAAGAATGTGAGCACATAATCATATGCAACCTTGAGTTTGAGGGTGGCAGGGGTCATGATGTCGACGGCATTCAAATCAAACCGAATTCTAGGCATATATGGATTGATCGATGCACCCTTCGTGATTACGATGATGGCCTCATAGACATTACAAGACAAAGCACCGATATCACTGTATCTAGGTGGGCTTGTTTTCTCCATTTTCAATTGAATTACAATAGTAGTTTGTCACATATTCGACTCCTATTAAGTGAGTAAGGGTAAAGTATGCAATCTCACTTGTTGATGAGAAAATTAATGTTTGATTTGTTATACTATCAATAATTGATTTTTTCATCAATGACCTACAGTGTGTTTGGATCCCCATCCACACAACTCTGACGCAATTAGTTGCTTTTGGTGTGTTTTGACGTGATAATTTAGTGAAATGTGGATCACTGGTGGATTTCCAAACACAGATGAGATGTCTTACTTTATCCTTTCAGGAGAGATGCTCAGTTTATTTTAGAGGAGCTGAATCTGTTGCTCAAATGTGCAGTATTGTAATGGGTTACTTACTTGGCTTTGTGGTACCAGGTGTTGCTTTGGGCAGCATGACAAGACCATGCTCATTGGAGCCGACCCGACTCACATTGGTGATAGATGCATCCGGGTGACCATTCACCATTGTTTCTTTGATGGAACACGGCAAAGACAACCTCGTGTGAGATTTGGAAAAGTTCATCTGTACAACAATTACACCAGAAACTGGGGGATATATGCTGTTTGTGCCAGTGTGGAATCCCAGGTGAGTGTGCTGCTATCATCCTTAGATTTTTTTTAAAAAAATTATTTGCATTCTAACTGATGTTCAAGATTTAGGAGAGTAATTGATTTCTTGAAAATCATTTTACAGATATACTCTCAGTGTAATGTATATGAAGCGGGAACTAAGAAAAAGACTTTTGAATTTTATACTGAGAAGGTAAAATAATTCTCTTCATTTTATTGTAATTGGTTAGGTTCATCAGCTCATGGCCTTTCATGTTTTCAAATTTACTCTGAGAACAATGCTAAAATGCAATTCCTTAGGTGTTTTCAGTGTTCTTCAATTCAGATTAGAGTTTCATCTTTATAAGTCATGCAATAAAAGGCTGACATTTAAAGTCAGCATTATATACGAGGTGAAGCTCTAATTTGGTTTTTAACCGAACTCAATGGGATCATGTGTTTCATACAATGAACCTCACCTAGTAAGATAAGATTATTATTGTTATTACATATCCCAGTTTTTGAGTCATGAATATGTTTCTTAGTTATGGTTCAAGTCCCGATATGTAATATGTAAATAATTGGGCTTGCTTCTTGAAATATTCAATTTGGTTATATATATTTGTTTTGGCAAATACACAGTTGTGTAAGAAGTCTGTGACTCAAATAATGTCAATAAACAATTAGTTTTTACTCTTTAGTTCAGCCATATTGGGCAGCAATGTATCCCCCTCAATGGCTACTAGTGGTTGTGATAAAAATGTTTCCTTAGGCGGCAGATAAAGAGGAGCAGAAGTCTGGCTTCATAACATCAGAAGGAGACATGTTTCTGAATGGTGCTGAGCCAAGCTTGCTTACAGGAAACAGAGAAGAGTCCATGTTTCATCCTAGCGAATATTACCCAACATGGACTATGGAAGCAGCTGGACATCCTCTCAGAGAGGTCCTCCTGTTATGTACAGGTTGGCAATCCATTTGTAGGCCAGTAGATAATATGGTCATTCAATAAGGTTCATTGCATTGCAGGACTACACCTTCTGGGTTATGTGGGAACCATTGAAGATAGAAGGTTCACTTTGTCCGTTATTTTAATTCGAGTAGTACTAGCATATTTATTGTATTCTGTAAACATAGTCAATTTTGTGGTTCTGACACTTCTCCATTTTGGTATTTATATCTGTCCCCAATCATAATTTCCATTGTCAGAGGTTATTCAAGTTTGAAATATTTAACTAATTTTTTAGGTCTGGCAAGCCTTTTTTAATAATTTTATTTTAGCAGTATTTAGAGGTGGTGATCGAGCAAGAGAATTATATATACCTCGTTATAAATTTACATTGTTAAATATAAATTTACATTGTTAAATTCCTTGACTTTGACTGTTTGCGCAAGTATATGAAGTATGAAAATAAGGTCACTTTATCTATTTTGATGATTTGAAAAGGATACGTTAAGAGCGTTTTTGTCTAGTTGAAAGCACAAAATTAGTTAGAAATTAAAACTTTATAAGCTAATTAATTGATTGTAAAATTAGCTATTCAACTAGCTAATAAGTGTAAAATAAATTATGAGGCCAGGATTTGAAATTTGGGGGGGGTGTATTCAAATAAGTTACCAACTTTAGAAATTAGGATAATGAATATTTTAATTTATTCTCATTTTAAAATATTTTTATAAAATGAAATGAGATAATGTAATTTTTTATTAATTTAATATCTTAAAGAAATAATATTTAATGAGTAAGTATTAAACGTTTTTAAACACTAGAATAGTAGAGAATAAGTTTTAATAAGATATTAAGAATAAAAATGTTAAAAATTTATAACTTCAAATATTATATAAAAAGCAATAGAATAAATTTTTAGTTCCTCAAATTTAGAATAAGTTTTTTTTCATCCTTCAAATTTAAAATTGACTTTAGTCCTGTAATTTAAAAACACTTGTTTCATTCTATTTGCCTATACCGCTTTACTTAAACGTCATCAAAATGAAATTTGAAAGAAAAGTATATACGTGTGATAAAGTATTTGATAATAAAAATATAAAATCAGATTGTCATGTAAATGACTTGTAACTTATTAGTCACACAAGCAAAAACTTTATAAAGACATTTAAGTACAAAATTTAATAGACATACACTAACAATAACGTAAATAAAACACATTTATATTTTCATCTAATCACAAATCATCATTAATATAACTTAAAATAATTATCATAAAATCAACAAATTTAGCACACATTAATTATAATTGAATGGTGTAAATTTTTTTACACTAGTGCACAGGGGCGGAGACAGGGGGGGCTAGGGTGGGCCACCGCCCCCCCTAAAATTTTATTAATATAATTTTTATTATATATATTAAAAATTAAAAATTAAAAATTAAAAAAATAATTTGACAATAACAAAATATTACATTGCATAATATAATGATATAATATTTTTTAATATTACATTAAAAAATAGGATAAAATATTTTTGAGATTGCATTACATAATATAATAAAAATCTTTAAGATTATATTACATAATAAGATAAAATATTTTTTAATATTGCATTCAAATATAGTATAGAATATTTTTTAATATTGTATTCAAAAATATGATAGAATATTTTTAAGATTGTATTGCATAATATAAAATATTTTTAAGATTGTATTGTATAATATAAAATATATTTAAGATCGCATTGCATAATATGATAAAATATTTTTAGGATTGTATTTCAAAAATTGGTTAAAATCGTATGCTTAAATTAATATAAATAGAAATATATTTTTGTGTTGATAGTATGCATTCCATTCCAAATAATATTAGAGTTTTAGAGAGTTTATGTTTGCATTATTGAGAAAATTGTTATGAGATCATATAGAAGCGTTTGACAAGTCTAATTCTTAACTTTTCATCAGAATTTAAAGGTACTTATTTATTATCATAGTGGAGTTGTCCATTGGATTGATTATCCAATTTGGACGTTGTGATTTTTTATCCAATTGGGTTTTCCACGCTAAAACTGATTGTGTCTTCTTTATCTCTTATCTCCATATTATTACTTTGAGTTTGATTTTAAATTATGAATTATTTTATTAAGACTCACTAAACTTTGTATCAACCCACCCTGTTTGCAATTTGTCTTTTTATGGTTTGCGGTTTGCATATTTTTGTATATTATATTTATATTGTCTTCAAATATTTTTATTTACGATATAATTTTTTTATGTTCGCCCCCCCCTCAAAAAAATTTCTGACTCCGCCACTGCTAGTGCATAACTATTTCTCTTTTAAGTAAATGAACTAAAACAAACATTTTTTAAATTGTTGGACTAAAAATATCTATTTAAAATTTAAAAGACTAAAAATAAACTTACCCCAAATTTGAGGGACTATTGACGCCCACCATCCCTATGCAGCACCATTCGAAACAATATTTTACCTTTTATGTGAAACTGAAACTACCCCCTCTAACATATATTACTAGTGCAGCTCCATCTCCTTTCTTTGTCGATGACCTATACTTTGATTTGTTTGATCCCCTGGTTATTTTGCGGGTTTCGGTCTTGAAACTGATCCACTACATACAATAGAAAAAGATGCCCACCATCTAATTGTACATATTCCTTTGTAAATTCTGAAAGCATCTAAAAAAAATATTGGGTGATTTGGGTTGCTGTGCGCGATGGCAGTGAGGTGACAAAAAAATTTCGATGGTGGTGGGTTTACTGTACAGTGGTGTTTACGGAGATGGTGGTGCGAAGTGATCGTTTGCATTTTTTTTTTTTGCAATTCGAGGCCAATTTTTCGACAAATTATATTTTAAAATTTTAAATAAACAAAAACACTCAAAAAATGCCAAAAAGTGAATTAAAATTTGTGAAAAAAGATTTATACACTCTAACAGGATAAAAAAAATTAAACTATCATTCAAACACAACAAACCATATATAATAAATTTATTAACTTTTAAAATAATTACTTAAAATAGTCCAAACAATAATTTATAATTAACAATATAAAACAATTTCAAGATATTAAACTCGTGAAATTTTACAAGGACAAAAAATGAAAAAAAACTGTTATGTTACAAGAAAAACATATTTTAACCTATAATATATTATTTTTCTACTTCCTACTTCCTACTTCAAACACTATTTGTTTTACAATTAACCGAATAAAGATGATTATTGAAAATAACCCATATGAAGCTGCTTGGTAGAGCGGAATTTAGGTAGTATCGTAAAAGGTAAAAAATGTGTAAAGACATTATACCAAAATTTATGCAGATGGAAATGCTGATAAAAACAAATGGCAAATATGCAACGGATTCATCAATATTGAACGGAAACTAACGATACCATAAATCCTGATAGCTTCAAGAAACCCCAGGTCTAACGTAGACATGAAGTCTAACACAGCCAATAAGCAATAAACATGAAACTACAAAACGAGATACATCAAAACTTGCCGAGTATAACGGAGGTAAATGTCCAATTAACAGATAAGATTGCTCTAAAGTTACACCTTGATAGCATATTTCCTTAGTGGGAAATATAACTCTTTCTTCTTCTCCCTCTCAGTCTTCAGTGATGCCTGCATAACAAGAAATGAAAAAGCTCATGAGCAACAAATATAGTAGCAAGACAATTAGAAAAGAATAAGGCATCCTACAACCATACCATCTAAATTACTATTTATAAAAATTTAAAAAAAAGAGCAGAACAACTAGTATTTTCCTGTATAAAATAGTGCACGGGGAAACTTAGGATTTGTTTGTTTCCATCAAAAATTCAAAATAGAAAAAGGGGAGGGGGGAACATCCACACATTATTAAGGGTAAGACTTTGTACAAATCCTAATCAAGGTTGTTTTTCTTAATTTAAACTTAATAGTGCAAAGAAACATTTATATCCATCTGAAAATAATAATTCCCAACCATGATACGTATTCCATATAGATTAGTTAATGTGAATGGGGAACTGCTGCTGCCCTTTAAACATTTTATAATACATTCTGAACTCAGGCCTTCAGCACCAATATAACAGCTCCGTCAATTGCAGGTATAGCAGTTAATGAAACTCAAAATTTCAAGCATTTGTGGTCGGAATGCAGAAATTGTTATGGATTATATCATATTAAAAAATTAATTCAAATTGAATATTTTTTTGTGAACTTTAGAAAATGAGAAGCTCAGATAGAATCAAAGTGTTGGTTGATCAAAGTACTTGGAATCCTGTTGATAAACGGAAGACAAGTTTCTTCTACGGATCCCATCAAATTTAATTAATAAGAACCTTATGAAGATCGTATTGAATTTAACAAAGAAAGACAAGATTAACCAATGTTGTTGTTCAAACAGGACCAGGTATACTAAATGGTATTCCTGGAACAAGGTTAGGGGTATACTGAAATTAGTCTTTAGAAACTGCCAATGTATATCCTAATTATTAAAATAATATAAAACTATTTTTGTTGATAAAAGAATAATAATACAATACTATTTGCTTCAAATGAGGGGAAGGATGCAAAACCAACCCCCAGAAACAAGTATTAAATATTAAATCGGAATTTGATCAAGAAACAAGTATTTCTTAAAACGCACAGAAACAAGCACACAAAATGGTCCTAGCAGAATAGATAGATAACTTAAATAAATAACCGATAGAAGTTTCTCTGGAGCAGCATATTAAAGATGACACACATTCAAGGCATATTACACAAAACTAAATCAGATAATCACTCAAATAAAGAGAAATAACAGTAGTGACAATAATGATAATAACAATACCTGGTGCTTAGTAAGCCTCCGGCGAATAGCCCTGGTCTTCTTAGGGCGGAGATCGAGCGGCAAGTACTTCTTATTCTTGTAGGCATCCCTCAATGCCGCCTTCTGCTTCTGAGAAATCACCGTCAAAACCTGGGCAATGTTCAACCTCACCACCTTTCTGCAAACCCCAATTTCAAAATAAGTCATTAACACAAACACCTCATAGGGAAAACAAACAAGTAATTATTTAGATTAGGTTAATACATCTTGGAGAGCTTGTTAGGGGCACCGCCGGTGACCTTAGCAACACGAAGCAAGGCAAGCTCCGCCTTCAGGTCCTTCAGCTGATTCAGCAGATCAGCCTTCGTCTTCTGCCTCAGCTCGTAAACCTTGATCCTCGCTGCACAACACAAACAATGTTTTTTTTTCATTCACACCAATTCACAACAACAATACGAACAAACACAGAACAACGGTTTCAGAAGCTACCCATTGCTAGCAATTCCACGAGCTTTTGCTGCGGCTGCGCCTCTTCGCTTCTCTGTAAACCCTAGTGTTAAATAAGAGGGACGAACCTAAGTTCTAGGTTTTTTAATTTATATATAGTGCTGTTTCGGTTCGACCCGGTTTGAACAGTGCCTATGTTTTTTTTTTTTTTTCTTAGGTTGGATTTAGGATCTCACCTTTGGGTGGAAAAGGCTCACTTCATTAAATCGGGCTCTAGCGTCAAATTGCCAAGGGGATTACTTTTTGTGTCCTCTCTTTTTATTTATGCATCTTATTTCGTTTTTTTTTTAATAATTTTTCCAATGAAAAAATAGGTTATGCGGTAATAATTTAAAATAGATTTACAATATCATCCGAGCATAAACTACTGTATATGATTTATTTTTTTACTTTTACAATGATTTCTTTGATTGTGACATCAACTGTTATTTTTCTATTGTAACTCAAATATGGAATTCAAATGCATCAAGTAGGAAATCATATTCTAAATCATCAAACTATAATAAAATATATGATCAATTAACATTTAACCAAAAAATTTTAAAAAAGTACAAAAAATGGTTCAATTCTTTTATTTTGATTTTTTGAATGGAGAGATGCATGAATCGAGATCCTAATATAGATACAAGGGGATTGTTATTTGCCCCTACCATAATTAAAAAATCCAAGTTTACCCTCACTCACAATGCACAACAGAATCACAATTTCACTGTATTAGGGGACAAAAAATAACAGAATCATGATTTCATTGTGCAGGGGGACTAAATATGACATGTACAACGAAAGTGTGATTTCATTGCACAATACAACAAAATCATACTTTTGTTGTAATATTTTTATAGAAAAAAATTACATAATAGAATCATGATTTTGTTATTTTTTTTTCTTTCTAATGGTTACACAAATAGGTTTCACAAAAATAAAAAACTTATATATTAGATAAAATTTCATAGAAATGTCTACTATATACTGAGATACACATTCATAAAATTAATTAAATACACATTAAATGTTTAAAATTATTTTAATTCTTAAAAATGTCTACTACATATTGAGATTCTCTAGCCGATTGAAAATTTATTAAGTTAAAAATTGAATGTGTTTCATGTAAGGCTTTTACCATGAACAGGCTTCGGGGTGTGTAGTATATTGTGATACAATAGAAGGCAAGGGACAATTATGTCTTAAAAAAAGTTACATTATCATATAAAAGTTGAAGTTAGCGAATAAATCAATATTAGCTTACAAAATTAAATGATATTTTTAGTGGATAATGTATACCTGCATAAAATGATTTTCATTGACAAATTCAATTGCAATAAGACAGGACGCAACTGACACGTGACTCTTAAGTGGAAAGAAGGTCTAACTTTGCAGCCTAGATAAATGGACTAATACAACATTATACTGACTGACAATGGCACAATCCATGTCGAGAATGATCATCCGCTTAGCTCCAGGTATTGAGTCACTTTCAACATACAAAGAGGTTATTAATTTCATCAGTCTTCTTTTGAGCCAAATAATTAAATATGGAGAAAGCGTTATGTTTGAAGTTCCCAAATCAAATATTGTTGAACAAGAGACCAAGACTATTCACCCTGACCTAACAAAGATGTAATTGCCTTGTAACCATAATTTCCTTCTAGTATGACATCTTTAGTGTTCATAATGTATTATTGCAACTCATTGAGACAATGATCCAACATTGAAGGTTCATGTTTAGTAGATTTCACAGACTCTTACGCACCATTGTTTAACTTTCTCTGGAGGGGGACACATTAAAGTGGTATCCGAAAATGCAAGTTCATGGACTTTACTCTTTAAGATGATTCTACCGTACACGTCTAATTATGAAAAATCTCTTTAGCAATTCATCAACTCATGTCAGAATTAAGTCCCCCACAGAGTCATCTGTGTCTTTTGAACTACGAATGGATAACATCTTCTGATGTACATGACTAGACTTCAAGAGAATTGAGCCATATATAGTAATAAATTATTTAAGTTCACAAGCACATGGTAGATCGTGATAAACTTTAAGTGTGCAGTCACAAGGAAAACAGTCAGTACCTATAGTGTCAACCCATTGCAATTAATGGAAAAAGATATATTGTGTTTCTCTTGATACAAAGCCATGTAACTTCTTATAAAGCTAGGAATTAAACCTGTGCTCAAC
This sequence comes from Glycine latifolia, assembly GCA_013407115.1. NCBI lineage: Eukaryota > Viridiplantae > Streptophyta > Magnoliopsida > Fabales > Fabaceae > Glycine > Glycine latifolia. Next base: position 34,334,214 of record CM023960.1, read on the forward strand.
CACGTTTGTGCTTTTATGAAATGAAGCCTTAATGTGTGTTTGAATAGACGTTGACAAAATTGATTTTGGTTAACATTGATTTTGAAGTGATGTGATTTATGTTTGGATGTTTTATACAAAAATCAAGTTATGAGTAAAATTCAATACAAAATTTTGGATCCAACTCGGAAGCTACTTAAAATTGTTTCACCTATAATCGATTATGAATTCTTCTGCAATGTAAGATAAAACATGTGAAAATGTATCCAAATTCAATTACAAACTCATAATTAATTCCCTAACACGAAACCAAACATGCACTTAATCACTGTATGTTGCAAGACAAACATATTATTCTTTGCATACCAACAACTCTTCGAACTCGCATGTGCACCTTCAACCCTATTTTGTAACAAAAACAAAATGTAAAAAAAAAAAACTGTTAATTTAACAAAATGAAATGTTAAAAAAAATCAATGTCAAATAATTTATGTACCTATTTGTTGTTGTGTTTCTAAGATGAATCACCCAATTAACCCATGCTTGTACAAACTTCTCCTTAAAAGGCATCAACCATGTATTTTGGACATAGTCAACAAATACGTTATAACGTGCGCACTGATTTGTAAAGTTTTTCAAGCGTTCATTATACAGTTCTTCATCCAAAGACTGCAATAATAGTTTTGAGGCATCATGATATTTTACCATTCTTCAGCCTTATCCACGAGGATTTTTCATTTTGCACTGACATTATTTGTTATGTGGAACACACACAACAAGTTGGTTGAAGAAGAAAACACGGTCTCCAGTGCATTTATGCAGGCAAGATCCCTATCAATGACAATAACCTGAGGCAAGACGTTATCTTTCACAAACAATCATTTCAACTTGCTTAAAGCTGATTCAAAATTATATGTTCTCTTAGAACTTAAATAAGCAAAGGCAACAATGAAAGTCATGTTTGTTGAAGCGATACCGACAATTTCCAACAGCAGAAGACAATATTTGTTTGTCTTACAAGTTGTATCACAAATCAACACTATCGGAAATGAATTTAGTAGTTTGATGGAATTTGGATTTGTCCACAATATATCTTTGACGACATCTTTGTCCAGTTGTCTAAATCAACAAAAATATTTGTTGTGTTCTATAAACTTCATCAAATATTGTATTTTCTTTCTTGGTCTCATTTGTTCGCGACGATAATTCTGACGTTCATTGTATTTGGTTTTGATGGTGCTAACATTGGTTGGTCTTAATCTTTGATTGCTAACAAAATTTGATCAAGCTTGACCATGTTTTTAGTCAATTGGTTAACCATAGTTTTTTTTCTTCAGTGCTTAAACGACCAACATATAAATGATAGCCCTTTTAATTTAATAGAGTACCTACAATTGATGGTTCTAGTGGAATTGCAACCTAACTTATCTTTATACTTTTTTCCCCTTTTGCAACCCAATATGAAATATATTTTTTTTTTGCTAACTTTTGACTTTTGAATCACACTCACAAACTCGTGCTTATTTTCCAAACATCGAGCCCAATTTAATAAATCATTGCACTCTTTAAAAACCTAAAACAATCGAAACAGTTATTCAATAACAAAACATAAGGCTTCCATACCTCATTAGTCATGAAAAGTCACGAAATATACCTCATCAATCATGAAATAATTATCAAAGTCAGGATAGGTAGGTTGCAAATGCATATCATTGTCATCAACACCCATATTTTCATCATTATCATTTCATGTACCAGTATAATTAGGCTCAGCTCCATGTAAAAGGAAGGATTGGTAAAAGAAACTTTGACTTCCATCATCCATATTTTACATATAGGTGGCATTGTAGCATCATATATATATATATATATATATATATGTGTGTGTGTGTGTGTGTGTGTGTGTGTGTGTGTGTGTGTGTATGTTTCAATTTATTGAGTTACACAATCAACACAAAAAATGGTTATTTTTTAAAAAAATTTGGTTGATGCATAATTTGCAGCCCAATGGAATCACAATTATTTTGTGTTGCATGGGGTGCAAATTTGCATCACAACGAAATCGAAATTTGGTTGTGCACCAAGAACTATAACATAATGAAATTATAATTCTGTTGTGTTATACTAAAACACGAAAAAAAATGGAATCATGATACCGTTGTGCAAAAATGTATAAAAGAATCATGATTTTGATATGTTTACAAAAAAAACGAAAAAAAAAACCTTCAACTATGTGAGTGAAGAGGAGAGAGGAAGAAAAAAGAAAAAAAATAATGAACGAATAAAGAAAGATCCAGAGGAAGGGATAAAGGAAATGAAAAAAGGAAAAGAGGAAAAGAGTGATGAGATGAGAAAGGCTAAAGTTAAATGGACAAAGAACATTTTGGTCATTACTCTTAGTTGATAGAAATCAAGAACAATTTTGTTGGATCAATAGTAGCACCTTAGATACAAATGATCCAATAGCTTTGATTGGATAGACTTTAGGAATTGATATTGATTGACTAAGCCCTTTACTATGGGGCTAGTGAAATAACAATCAAATTGAGATCCATCAACCTGTTTCCAAACATACAGATTCTTTTCTTCTTCTGTTTTCATATGAATAGTTAAGGCTTAAGGCTACAAACTTGCTTTAGTCTGGGAAAAGTAAACTGATTAAATAAAATACGAGAAGCAGGCTTTAGTCAACCAAATGTGATGATCTCTTTCCCTTGTTTTTATGGGTTATGTTGAGTTATATAATTCTATTTAGAATTTTTCTTAATTTTTTAATTATTAAATGACAATATGCAAGTAAAAAATACATGGCAACATTTAATACGGGTTGGTTAGTACGTAGTATTTATTTTAGAAGAAATAACTTTAAAAAAATTAATAACTATAGAGAATTATTTCTATAAAATACGGGTTTAAATAAAAAAGACACAATTTTTTTCAATTACCATGTTTTTTTTTTAATGTGACAGTGTGATTTATGGATAGAAGCAAGAGTACAGTGGCTAGAGAACGAACTCGACGTCTTCGAGAAACACGAAACGGCAACATATCATATATTTTAAATTTTGTGACTTTATGTATGCAACTAAATGGCTGTCTTCTAAATCTGATTCAAATGTTTTTATTAGCTGGGACGGGAAACTGGATCCTATTTTGCATTGTGGTGTTTGTGATTGGAGGGTAACTAAAATATAAAGTACTACAAGCTGGGATACCGTGATGCTACTGTCCTTAACATGTTGCTTCTTCTGGATTTACTCTCGGTTATGGGAGATGTGGCAACTTAGTGTGTCTTTTGGGAATCCGTTTGCATTTCCATTTTTCAAAGCATAAAAATGAGAAATAATACTTTTTAACTTCTCTATTAAATGACCATTTGAAATATTTCAACTACAAACCAAACCACCTGTTAAAAGTCTGAAAACTTAAATACAATATAACTTTCTCAAATATATCTTTTAATCATATCATAAGTGTAAAGTATTTATTAACTTTATTAATAATCAATCTTTATTAGAGAATTAATTGAACCTGTTAAACGAAATCTCTCATTACAACATTATTTATTTGGTTCAAAAAATCAAAGTATAATTTTACTTAAACCAACATGATGTAATTTTACTTAAAATGCACACAAATTGTCAATTTGTTAGATATACCCGAAATTTCATTTGTGTCGTGATGGAATTAAAACTCTATTGTCATTTGTTAGATATACACGACATTTCGTTTTTGTGGTGATGTAATTAAAAGATATATATTTTTTGGATTTTATCCTTGGCATTTCTATTTTCCAAAATTGGTCCTCATTGCAAATTGTGACTTTTCTCTCTTGACTTCTGTTGTGGGTTAGGCCTATAGTTTAATGGGAAGATGACCATTGGACGGCTGGAAACGATGTTGTTATTTTCTTTGTCATTATTATTAGATTAAATAGTGAAAGTGTTGATGCCAATGATATATATATATATATATATATATATATATATATATATATATGTGTGTGGTTTAATAGACTACAAATTGTTTTTAATTAAACACTTTTGTTCATTATCAGTATTATACACCTTTAAGTTTAATTAGTTATTATAAGATTAAAAGAAATTGACCTTTATTATTTGTGTCAAACTTTTTTCCCCTCTCTTTATATTTTAACCTTAATTATTTACATTGTCTAAAAAAAACATTAATTATTTATATTTATTTAGATTTTAACTTTTATACACTGATACTTACATTGTCAACTAATTAAAAATATTTTAAAAATGTCCTTTTAAATAATTATTAAAAAATCAATAAAATTATAATATATGACAATTTTTTATTGGGTGACACTTGATACTTTTACACAATGTACTTTTGTATAAATATATACCCACCAAATACTTCTCTCATTCATGTATTGATAAGTTCTTACTTCTCATTAGACATTCAAGTATGAATAAGAGAATATTGAACCTTTAAAAATTATCTGTATTTAAAAATTATTTATGACTTATTATTTATTTATTTATTTTAATAAATTTGCAGAAATAAATAGTCAAAGTTAATTTTTTATTGAATAAGTGTTTGATTAAATTACTTATCAAAATACATTCTTAATATATTACAATTTAAGGATATCTTTGTTAATAACTTAAAATCTTTCTAGAAAACACTTAAAATCAATTTAATTTTAATACTGATCGCAATAATAATAAAAATTGCACAAAAAGTTATTCTACACATTTAACATGGATGGCTGCCGCTGATTTTCTTTTCTTTCTTAATTGCAACGTGTGGACGTTCATTACTTCATTACAAACCGTGACTGTAATGTACGTGTCTAGTGTGAACAGAACATTAACCATTTAAATTAATGCATGGCTCGGATTACTTCAAGAAATGATCTTTTTTAGGAAAGAAAATTAAAGGTATGGTGTGGTTTTTTTTTTTATAATTGCAATTATTCCAATACTCGTTAGTAACAAATGCTAATTAGTATGTTTTAGTTAAAGAATGTATACTTTTATTTTTTAACATCAACATCTGGTTAGTTGATGGTAGTGACAAATGTTTTCATCTGTAAAACTAAAACCCATTGAAATTAATGTGAAAATAAACGGGAACAAATGAGAATAGTTCTCACTTTTTCGGTAGTCGTTTTAAATCAATTCGTATCGGAACACCTTATTTTTCTGTAGGCCACTTATCTTTTACCTTTTCCTCATTCTTATCCATCTCATACACGGTTTTAACTTTTAAGTCAAAAATATAAAAATGGACCCAAAAAAGGAACAATTTGAATTTTATTTCATTTATTTCCTTTTATCTGGCCTCTAAAAGACAACATATAAATTAAGAAATATGATTCAAATATGTCCATAAAAGGAACAAACCTAATTGATTTCATTCTTTTTATTTTTTTCTTTTGTCCTCTTGAAAGGAAAACATATAAAGGTAATGAATTAATGTATACGTTTATAATAATTTTATTTACTTTATTATAATAATAATAATAATATTATTATTATTATTATCTTATTTATGATAGATAAATATGTAAAAAAAATTAACTAGATTAACTAGTATTATTTTAAATTTTTAAATAAATAAATAAATTTCTTACACACGTGAACAAATTAAAGAAAGTTAAATTTTTATGTAATGTAGGTATAAAATATATTACATGCTAAATAAATTTAAAAAAGTTTAAATTATTTTTTTTAAAAATTATTATGAAAATTAACAAATTAATCATATATGTTAATTCAATTCATAACTAAAGAGCAATATAAGTATATTTTAATTATTATCTTTCAAAAAGGTAACAAAATTTCAAAATTATTCGGAGTTTAGCTCACTAATCACATATTGCAAAAAAGTTAAAGTGATAAATTCTTTAATCAGTAGTGTTTCAAAGTCCACTCTCTAGAGGATCTTTAATTGATAGTTCCTAAAGTTGCAAAGGAGTCAAAAGAAACCCCCCGCGAAGAAAAGTTGAATAAACTAACGCGGCAAGTTGCTTGTGATTGTGATTTGTGAATACACAAAAACGTAAGCGATTCAAGTCAAGAAAAAGGCACGTCGATCAACAGTATATAATCTATGCAACCTTCTTTTCCTGTTCTATTGATCCATTCCACCACTTTTCTTTGGGTTTTTTTTCTTCTTGGTTTACCAAATCTTCTATGAATTAAAAAATTGAACCAATTCTTCCAACCCGATAATCAACAAAATAATGGTACATAATAATTATGTTAATTGTTATATATTAAATAACTATTAGTTATCAATAAGTCAACAATCTTAGAAGCATTTGTGAGGGAGAAGCGTTTGTTTCACTGAATCACTCTCTCTTTATTTCGCTGGCTCGCTAGTATATAAATGAAGAGTAGCTAATCTCATTCTTATCCCCACTCTTAAAAGTGTTTTCATTTTCTAATTTTCATGCACTAAAATCTCTCTCTCCCACTTCACTAATCAAACCACTCTGTTTTCTCTTTCTTTCTCAACAAAAATACACCCTTCTTCATGGTCTCTCTCTCTTTCTCTGTATCTGTTTATAATTATCATTATCACATCCTAATTCGTAATTAATTTTCCTTTTGCTTTTCCGGGTGCAGGCGAGTGAAGCTGAGATCGAATATAAAGAGGTAACAAAACATCAATATCTTATCTTATTCAATCAAATTCAAAGGAAAAGAAAAGAAAATAACCAAAATCTTGGTATATAATTATCATTAGTTATGTATTAACTAAGTATTAGTAATTACTATCAAAATACGCGAAAAAAGCTATTAGAAGCTAATATCATCCTTATCCCCACACTTACGTGTTTTCATTTCCTAATTCTCATGCACTAAAATCTCTCTCCCATTTCACTCTTCAAACAACTCTATTTTTCTCTCTTCTCACAAGAAAAATACCCCCGTCCAAAACAAACTTCGGAGTTCAACGTTAACAATTAGTCATGGTCTCTCTCTCTCTCTCTCAAAGTATCATAAATCTTAATTCGTTATTAATTTTGTTTTGGGTTTCCTTTGTGTTATGGTGTGTAGGCGAGTGAAGCTGAGATCAAATATGATGAGGTAACAATTAACATCAATATCTTATCTTAATTCAATGAAAAGAAAAGAAAAAACTAATAGAATCTTAACTTGGTTATATTTATTAATAATCATATTTTCTATACAATTTTGAAGGAATACATACGGAATTCTCGAGGCTTGAAGCTTTTTGCATGCCGATGGCTTCCAGCGAATGGAAGTCCAAAAGCGTTAATCTTCCTGTGCCATGGCTACGCCATGGAATGCAGCATCACCATGAACAGTAATTGATTTATTACTCTCTCAATTCCTTCATTTTCAATCGGAATTAATTGAACTGCATATAGTCATATAGATTTTTCATTGTGATGATAATTGATATGAATAATTCATATTGAAACAGGCACAGGAACAAGGCTTGCAAAAGCGGGTTTTGCAGTGTATGGGATTGATTACGAAGGGCATGGAAAATCAGAAGGGGTTCCAGGCCTTGTTATGAATTTTGATTTTGTAATCGACGATTGCTCCCAACATTTCACCACAATTTGTGGTCAGCATCTTCTTTCTTTCTTTCTCTATTTTATTTCAATTTTTGTTGCCTGCAACTAAGGACACATTTTCCAACCCCATTACGTGCCCTATATGTCTATCGGTGAATGTTTGATTTGATATGATAAATTATTTTAATTAAATGAATTGAAATTGCAGAAAAAGCAGAGAACAAGAAAAAGATGAGGTACTTGATGGGGGAATCCATGGGAGGAGCTGTGGCTCTACTTTTGCACAGGAAAAAGCCACAATACTGGGATGGGGCAATTTTGGTTGCACCCATGTGCAAGGTTCCATTCCTTTCTCCAATTATTTTTGTTCTCATTCTATAAAAATTAACACACGTGCTTCATACGTTACACACTCTTCTTTTTATTGCTATATATATTTAATTATTTCTTGAATTTAATTTTTTGTTGATATAATTATTCAATCACAAGTATATAATAACTTTTTTGAGTTTTGACCGTTAGTAGGTTAATAGTATTTTTTTTTACGTAGTTATTCAAATATTTTATTTTAATTATCGTCACTCTTTTTTATTGCTCCTTTTTTGGGTGTTGTTTACTGGTTGCTCTGCGTGTTTATTGGGCCATTCCAAGGTGTTAGCTAGACACGTTTGGTCATTGGAGCGTGCGTTCCGGGATCTTCATACCAGCATATTTCGATCCAATCAAATTGCGTAGATGGTTTTTTTTTTTTTTTGAGAAAATTAAGTAGATATTGACATATAGTTTTTTTTTTCTTTTCCCTTTTATTTATCTCTTTGGTTTTAGAGAATATATTCTTTTGTTTTATCAGTGAGAATAAAAAATAATATAAAAAATTTATAATTATTTACTCATCATATCTTTGAACATGTTATTGAAAATGTCTATTTACATTATCTGTTAAAATAATAATATAATATTATAATATTAAGCACAATGTTTTTTTAAATAATCAGGAGATATTCTATATTAGTTGTTTGCTAGTCAATCACGTAAGATATACAGAAAGATAAAAAATATTATAGGCATCACAATCCCTTTGTGCACAAAATAATTTGCGAGACGATCACGTAAGAGTTACAAAAAAGAAAATTATCGTGGGTCACGATTTATGAAGTGCTTATGTTGTGTATTACTCTATCTAGATGAGGTACATCAAAATCCTTTTTTTATTGAATTGTGTGCATCAATATTTTATTGTCAATCATTACTTTTTCTCTATAATATAGAATCGGAAAATATATATCAAGAAATAGATATAGTTTTTGTTTTAACTATTGATAAATGAATAATTTAAATTTATTTATATGATTATTTGACAATATAATTCAAATAAAAATCCTAAAAATAGAAAATGTTCTTAAACCGTAATCTTACGTCATACTTAAATATGAAGTAGAGCTATTTTTATATATTATATTTTAGTTGACTTGTTAAAGCAAAATAATTTAGTGCATAAAAAAAAATCAGTGGATCCGTTTGACCGATACTACTATTTGACATCGAAGGCGTCTGACCATTTAGATCCGTTGAATTTTCAAAGCTAAACCGTTTTAATAGTCGTCCCCCACGTATTGCATCACATGTAGAATACATTGCCTGACTTATCTCTCTCTCTCTAAAAAAAGAAAAAACTACAAAATCAAGTCCTTAAATAAAAAGTAAGATCCATTCAAATTATAATTTTTAATTAATTTCAATCAATAATAAAAATTATTTTGTAAGCAATTCTTTTTAAGCATAAACAATATAATTATAATCAATTAATTCAAACAATAATTAAAAAAAAATATTTTGAATGAAATATAATTACAAATAGACTTTAATATGTTTTTAATTCCTGGAAAATTTTCTGGATATTGCATTTGATTTCTAATAATTTTTTCTTGATTTTTGGCTCATATATGTTTTTAGGTAACACCCAATCAAGAATACTTATGCGCCCTCTAAATTGATTTGTTAAGACCTTTTGTTGATGCTGAATTGATTTATTTGGGTGCATACAACTGCCACAGTGAATGTTTTTTCCCCTCTTTTACCTAAATTTAATGAAAAATAATTATTGTTTAATGACATGTACTGTTAGTATAATTTTTTTTATTCTGTCAAACAATTAAAAATAATATTTTGATTGGTTTTCAAGACCGTTACTATAAAGTAATTTATTATATATAATATATTTTGTAATTGAAATATTTGTAAATGTTATGCAGATTGCAGAAGAAATGAGACCCAACACAGTGGTGATTAGTGTATTGAGTGCACTCAGCAAAGTTGTTCCCTCGTGGAGAATAGTCCCCACCCCAGATATCATTGATGTCGCCTTTAAAGTGCCTGAAGTCAGAGAAGAGGTATTTGAGCTTATTTTATTCCACATAACTAATAATGGCTAATTAAAATGAACCTCTGGATCACTTTGAAATACACGTGGAGGCATATATATAGTTACACTTTATTTGTTCAAGTTTATGCATATTTGTTTACTCAAATCGGTGAAACTCAATTGGTTCAACACGATGAATGAGGTATTGTAAATTCTTAATATTTGTTTTCCATTCCTACACATTAAAAAAAAAACAAAGAAAAATGTCATTTTGTTTAACTATCAACTATTTGAAACAATTGATCATTCATGTGTATATATAATTAGTAGCACATACAAGACACTAAAGTAACTAATTAACTAAAAAGTACGATCCATAGATTACAATTTGTTGTAGAAGATAAATCTATTATTCTTGTATTGCAGATTAGAGCCAACCACTATTGCTACAAAGGAAAGCCTCGTTTGAGAACAGCCTACGAACTTATGAGGGTCAGTACAGAAATTGAACAAAGTCTGCATGAGGTTTGTCAAATTAATTTTCTAATGCTCCCCTTTCCTCAGTGTCATGAATTTAATGCAAAACTGATGATGAACCGAACCATGTTTTGGTTAGGTATCACTACCTTTTATAGTTTTACATGGTGAGGAAGATCAAGTGACTGATAAAGCAGTTAGCAAACAACTATATGATGTGGCAGCAAGCTCAGATAAGACACTAAAGTTTTATCCAAAGATGTGGCACGGTCTATTGTATGGAGAGCCACCAGAAAATTTGCAGATTGTATTCTCGGATATTATTGGTTGGATAGAGCAGAAATCTCACTATGGAAATACAAGATTGGAGAGAGAGCTAAAAGAAGAACAAGAACATTTGGTCAAGTCTGATCTCTAGCCACTTGTTTTTCTCCACCAAAGAAATTTGTCTTCCTTGGAGGTGTTTGGAAAAAGAAGCGGAAGCAATAAATAGGCCTAGTCAGTGTGCACGACATGGACAGGTAAGGTTGTTATATAATCTCGTCTCGTGTATGTCCCGAAACCCAATTTCGTTTACTCTCCAAGTTCTGAACAAATAACTTATAAACTATTTTTTTTCTGTGCCCATTAAAGCCCGTGTACAGTTGAAATCAATTTATAAAGGAACACCTGCTTTGGTTATATTATTGGCTCAATTTCTTATTTGAATTGTTAATTCTACGTAATATGTGTAATAGGAGAATTGTTGCATGATTCAAGACTACCACATGTTTATATTCCTAGTCAATTTCTCCAACACAACCAAGTTTTTTAATTTGTAGTAAAAAAAAAAAAAAACTGGACTGTGTTTTAAGGATCGACCACGATCATAATAGAATCCATACAATAATTTTCCCGGATAACATATGACCGAACATAAGGTACATTCTCTGCTTGAGTCGTCACTTCGAGAACTCGCCTTTCGGTTTTTATGTTTGCGCCAGACAGGGCACGGTTGAATACCAAATTATTCGATTAATGTCAAGCAGGTATATAAGGTATCGCATGAATTATTCGTAACCCTTATCAGCAAGAAATCATTCCAAGACGTGCACCTTTCAGTTATTTTTGCAGATCTTAAACAAAATGGAAATTAAGATAGTGTGAACTGTAAGAACTAGCTAATCAGAAAAGGAAAAGTCTGCTTCGAGACTCATTTCAACAATAGTCGCAATCAATAACAAACCGTGGAAAAAGCAGGTACCACAAATTCAGTACCAAAACCCGAATCATCAATCGGTTAACACTTCACATTACATTTGCACAACAGTAAAATAAATATTTAGCCTCAAACAACTCTTTCATGCATAATGTTGATGTATTTTGATAGGGTATACTACATGTGTTAAATTTTGAAAAACTGCTCTATTATAAACTCAGTAGAACTAGAACCTAGGTTTCGTTAAAATGGTCGTAAAACGGAGATATTCTAGACTATAATTTTTCAAATGAAGTTAAATCAAACATTTAATTGGGTACAAGACAGGATGCTGAGTGGGTGAGTCGTAGATAGAGAGATGGAGCATGTTATCACATCCACAAAGCGTGATAACAGATTACAACATAAATTGCCAACTGAGGCTTATGGGTTTCACTTCAATAGAGTACAAAGTCACCGTCCGGTCATTCACCCCGCTTCAATGGGACAAGAAATCACTGTTCCCGTATGAATGAGATACACAAGCTTGCTTCACTTTGTTAGTAGTGACCTAACTGCGGGCAAATGACCTACCAGAAAAGCACATTTCCACTATGACCTGCAAACAACCAAAACACAGTATAAAACATTCATCAAATCAAAATTCCCAATAACAGTAAATCAACTACAAATTTATTCAAGATTGGCTAACTATCACTTTCATCATCTCGGGACCTACATAGCAACAGATGGAAGTAGTTTAAGTGGAACAGTGATGATCTATTTAAATTTTAAGCAGAGCAGCATTTGCTGCTACATAGATTTTAATCTAAAGAACATCTTCCCTCTTATCAACTAAATACTACTAACTACTAAGTGTGGGTTTCTCTTTCTCCTTAGCTACCCTATAATTCCAGATCCACTTTTAAAGGGGAGAAAAGGGTAAACCACCCATTTGATTTATACCATGTTTTGCAACTGCTTTGAAAATATCAGACCATATGAATATTGGACAAGCAAATAATTTTCCCCTTCCCCATATTTATGCATATTATCTGTTGGCATGTAATATTTACTAATGAAGTTCTTTTAGACATAAAATTACATCTCAAGTATTGCTTATAGTCCTTCTACAATGAAAACAGTAGAATAACAAATAGACAGAAACAGGGAATCATACCTCTCAGGCTACCATTTCTTAAACAATCTTATTTCGCACTTCCTCAAGTTTCTTCAGTATCTCTCCAGGGGTTCTGTCCAATTCATCAGCAATTTTTCTCTGCAAATCCATTGGCAATGTTGGGTATTGCTCGCATAGATCCCCATCAATAACATCCTACACAATAATGCAGAACTCTCAGAAAATTATCAAAATACAAAGCTATGGCTAAAAAACACAATAAACAAAAAGAACATTCTAATATGTCCAGGTTATTTTATCAGAGACAAAAGATAAAAGGCGCTTGTCACAAAACAGCAATGAAAATATGCAGGGAAGATGCTCTTATCATACAGATAACAAATAATGCTTTCCAATAACTGAATAGAAAGAACAAACAACATAATATTGATTAGGTATACCTTAACAGGAAAATAGGCAGATCTATATGCCATGTGGTCTCTTCCACACAAAGGTGGGTGATCCTGCCTCATATGCATCTCCAAATGGGAAAAGAAATCAACATCATCTCGTGAAGTAAAGGCATGTAATGCCCCAACACTTCCCATAACAGTTCCAAATACAATGCACTCTCCACCACCTGGTATAAGAGAAGCCTTTTGCAAGCATGTGATGACATCGCCAACGTGAAACTGTACAATTTCTTCCACCTTATTGGAAGCTCCATTCAGCTTTCCCTGCTCCCACTTGATCCTCCCACCAGTAGGATCTTCCTCTATCTCATCTGAAACATCCTGTGGCAATCGCACAAAATAGATATTTCCAAACTTGTCTGCACCTGCCATGGTGTCAAAATCTATGTGGTATGATGCAGTAAGCCACCTTGGAACGCAATCATCAGCAAATATATAAAGTTGGTTTTCATCACGCCTATACTTGCAATAATGGAAGGACTGGAGAGAAGGGAAAGAACACATTTAGCTGAAGATTTTATTCAAAGAACACATGTAAAGCAGCAGCACATTGAATCAGAGAAAATAGCATGCTGTCTATTTGCAAAATTAAACTAATATAAATTCACAACAGAATAGCCTCAGTCAAGTCTTTCCAAAATAGAACAATTCCAATCCCCTGAATTTTTGTAATAAAAACCAAATCAGTAAAATTAGAACATGAAAATTTGCAGGACACAGACATATTGAAGTGATGTCATATCAACCAAATGCTACCAGAAGTCATGACAAAAAGTCATTGCCAGAATGCTCAACTTAAATACCTGGATATTCAACAGGTATAAATATAAAATAGAAACATACCTCTTGGACGTCACCAACATAAATCCGATCACGATATGCATGAATGGAGACAATTGTGTTGGGGAATAGCTTATTCTCACATTTTCTTAACAATCTTCTTTTTCCCAAATCATACAACCTGAGCACAGGTCCTATCCCTGCAAGTAATCTTCCTTGAAATTGACATAGAGCAAGAGGAACACCTTCAACCTGAGTTTTGTGAAGAAGTTCAAGAGATCTTCCATCCTCTACGTACCTATAAATATGAATGAATCCAGCAGTTACGGTCCTTTTGGGCAAAAACTGCAGTCCCTTCGCTGTGCCAACAGCTAAAAGAGTTCCGTATTCCTTATCATGGAAATTTACGGTGCAAATGCTGAAAGCAGCCTCATTTTCCTGAAGCTCCAAAAGACAAGTAGTATTTCCTGTCCTTGGATCAAGAACTCTGATGCAGGAAGCCCATTTATCTGATTCAGCTTTTGGATAACCATAATGCTCATCTGAAAGTGGATCATCTTTATCTTCATCCTCACCACCATTCTCCATTTGGTCTGCACTTTCAGTACCATTTTCCCCAGCTTGAGCAGCCTCAAAACACTCTTTCCTTGCAGCTTCACGCTCTTCTGCAGTTAATGCTCCTTGATCACTCTCGATCATCACCAGAAGTTTCCGTTTGGGTTGGAGCACAAATTTCCTTGGCGTGTACCTTAATGGAATTACAGTCTCATTAAATGTCTCTCCTAATCTTTCAATGGTAAAAATCCTCAAGGCCTCACCAGCAACAGCAACTACACCTTCCACACATTGGTCAGATGAAAATGAGGCAGCATATTCAAGGGTTTCGTATGAAAGGGGCGTTAAAAGGAAATGTCCTTGGTGAATATAACCAAGCCAAGGTCGACTTGACAAGCAAAGCATAGCACGCTTGCCTCTCACAATAATGGGAAACAGTTTTGGGGCTCTCAATCCCAAGAATCGGGAACGAGAATCAGAAAGCTGACCTGTAACCATATCCACCACAGTTCTAAACATGACACCATTCTGTAAGCCAGCATTCAAGAAAAGGCTAGCAGGATGATCAGCACCATCCTCACCGCCAACAGATGCTTGAACTTCGAGAAAAAGAAGAGATTCTGGAGCTGAAGAAACGCTTTGTACACTTAGAGCCTGCATACAATCATCAGGATCAAGTGATAAGATGCGGATGGTCTTGTCATATGACCCAACTGCAAGAAACCGAGATCTTTGTCTGCCTTCAGGCACTGGAGCAATGTCCAAACAAGCAACATCCCCAGACATTTCATGCTTCTCCACCTCCATCAACTGACCAGTTACATCCACTTCAAAATATATAAGCTCCCCTCCACTCAGTGCAATAACCACTTGAAGTCTATTTGATCCAACTTTTGAAATAGTCCTCTTTCCAGGAGTTCTCCATTCATTAATACGGCCATCCTCCCTAATATGCCTAATACCATTTGGGTGAACCTGCATGAGGGAATCATCTCCTAACAAAGAAACAGCAAGTGAGGGAGTAGTGTCAAGAAACCCACTGTCACTGACTTCTTCAACAGTCTCACCAATAGAAAGCACAAGTGTCGCGTTTGTGAATGACACAACAATGTATGCATCAAACTCATCAATAGCATTCTTCTTCACAGTCCAAACAGCACTAGGTATACCAGGAAGCTTGGACACGGCCATCTCACTTACTGCTAAACCAGTTCTCAGGATCCTCAAAGACGATCGAGGACCACGCCCACAGAGAGTATAAATCTGAGGAGTTTCCTCTTCAAAAAGATTACTTACCTTCATATCCATTATCGGCATCAAACTCTCAACCTGGTCAATCCTAACAAGGTTCTTCAGCCTCCTGGGCTGGAAAAACACAGGCTGAAAACCTTGCTCAGTTTCCATCAACGTGGCAGAAGATGCCTCCACATCATCCTCATCCCCTATAGACTTAAACTGATACAGAGCATGGTTCCCAAACTCCGACGCCGCAAACAAGAACCCCGACTTCAGCACACACATCGAAGCCGTAACAGGAATGGTATCAAAATACTTAATCTTCAACTCCGAGACACGATCATTATTATGCTCCAAGGTGACCTTAAAAATATCCCCATACTCCGTCTGCAGGAGGAAGAAGAACATGTTCTTCAATTTATGCATAGCAGCTGACACAATAAGCACGCCGCGCTCGGCCGGCAAGTCGGTCCTGCGAGGAATCACAGCCCTAACCTCCGGATGTCCCTGATTCTTATAAATAACAAAATTCTCAGCACAAACAAGCACACCACTGGGGCCATCACCGCCTCCAGGAACAGTAACAAGCAAATTGGCACCATTATCAACCTGCTCGGACCACTTTCTGGAAACATGGTTAAGGCCAAGATCAAGCTCGTAAAAGGTCAAATGCTTCTGAGCCTCAGAAGCAGCCAGGCCAGTGGAATCCTGGTCAGCCTCAGAGTAATCCAATTCAATGGCAGCAAAAATAGGGTTCTCAAAGCCACAATCAACGCCACAAATTGAGTAAACTAAAGTGTGGGATTTATGAGCCTCTAGAGGGGAAGAAATGGTTAACCTAGCAGCAGTGTCCCTATTCAAAACATAAACGAGTTTCTGCTTCTCGCAGGCGCCAATCATAACTGCCCTACCCTTGGGATCGATGGCGAGGTACTGACCGGGGACAATTCGGCGGCAACCGGATTTACCGAAGGTTTCTTGGTGGATTTTGTCGAAGACGTTCTTCTCCTTGTTGTATTCGAGGATGACGATGCGGCCGGAGTCGGAGCCGACGACGATGTAGTCCTTCTGGGCGCCCATGAGGCGGAACTGGGCGAGGGAGCGGATGGCGCCGAAAATTTCGACGGAGAGGATGGTTTGGATCCGGCCGTTGTCGTCGGGGCGTAGGAGATCGAGGACCTTGCCGCGGGCCACCACGATTTCCTGGCTCTTGCCGCCGGAGAAGTTGCCGTTTATGGCGCAGATTATGCCGGTGGGGCGCTGCAGAGTGAGACTGTAGAGATACATGGCGGTGGTTGGGTTGAGGTTAGGGTTTTGTGGTATCAATTGAACATTCACTGAGAGAGGGTGAAGATTGAAGAGAGACTCGTTATCAGTGTCAGTGAGCAGAGCGGGAATAAGGAAACCCTACCTGGGGTTTGGTTTGATTTGGGTTTCCCTTCTCTTCAATTCTATATCACTATTATTTAGGCTTATTTAAGACAAAGTAGTCTTTTTTTTAGTATTGTTAAAAAATTTCTTATTTGTTTTTGTCTCTACTAAATTTTAATTTTTAAATTTACATTTTGATTATCATTCAGTTTATTTCCCTAATTATTTTATTATTTATAAAATTTTAAATTTTACAGAGATTTTTCTATATTAGAAAAAATTTAATTTTGGTTCTGATGATTATGAAATATTAAAGTTTTTATTTTTTACTTTCTGTTAATCACTCATTATTTAATAAAATTACTCTATTATCAGATATTAAAATAAAAAATTGATAGATACAAACTGAAAAAAAAAATACATTATACAGAATAAATAAGTTTTATCACTTATTATATTTTATTGTTTAAACTAAATTATTTATCATTATTATTTATATGAAGTTAAACTAAAATATCATAATTTAATCTGTGCTAGGAAATAATTTTTAACTGTATCCTTACAGACTAACAAACTAAATTCTCTCCAACCTGACAATCCTATACAACACAAATACCAATTAATTAAGGGTGTTTGATTTAGATGATAGAAATTGAAAGGATAAAAATAAAAGACAAAATTTTAAATTAAAATAGAGTGTAAAAGGTGTGAGTTTCATAAAAAATATACAATTTATCTTTAATATTATTTTTCTTTTCTCTATCAAATATAACATAAAACAAAAGAAATAAAAGGATGGATAAATGGTGAAGAGAGAAAGAAGAATTAGAATGGAATATACAGGATGAAAAGAGAAATGAATGAGAGAATCCGTATATCCAATACTAATATTAATGGGTAACAAATTCAAAATTAGTTTAAATCTCAATTCAATAATTAATTTGTTAAATTTGATTTATAAAACAAATGAATTAAAATTAAGATCTGTTAAATAAATAGTTAAACTTAAACTTAAAATGTATATATTTTGACTCTGTTTGATTTATAAATCACTTTGATGTGTGTAATATCAAATTTAGGTCACTAATTATATATTTTTTATGTATAAAGAAATAAATAAATATATCATATAATCATTAATTTAAACCGAGAAAAACTAAGAATATAAACTAAGTTGTTTCCAAGTATAAATCAATTTGATTTATGATATACATACAATAATTTATAAAATATCATTTTATGTGTATCTCTTTATTAGATCATTTGTTACATTTCAATCCTTTTTTTCCATTTTCTCTCTCTTCTATATCTTTCTCTGGCTCTTGATTGTAAATTATTGTACAAATATCATTTATCAAATAAAATTTAAAATAGAAAAAATAATTCATATCAAACTTTAGGATACTCCTCTAAAGTGTAGCTTGCACTTTAGAAGGTAGAAAACACACATCTTAGTCCTTTACATTAATTAACGATGTAGATGTTATACATTATTTAAAATTATTATGATTACAATAAGATAAATATATAATTAAAAAAGTTGTGCTCCTGCTTTCTTTTGGTTACACCTTCGCTGCCAATGATGAAAATATTTGATAGGAGAATGGTGACACCACCACAGCCGATGACAAAGGAGAATTAAAAGTTTGTGAATCAATTTCAATTGGTTAATGGAGTTAGTGTGCTTTGTGAATTGATTTCAATTGTTTTGCCTTTCTCTTACAGTTCATCAATTTGTTTTTTTTTTCAAAGATGCAAAGTTTGTTTGAAATGGATGCAACCGACTACATGCTCATTGATGTGTGAGGTTTTTTACTGGATTTGAATTTGATTGCAAAGGGTTAAGGGAAAAAGGTCGATTGACTATGGTGGTGTTCCGATTATGACAACAAACAATAAGGAGTGTCATGCCACAGTTACTAGATTTTGGTCTGATGATTGTCTGCGAATAGATGGACTCAATTGGCAATGAGCAGGTCGTGCATCTTTTCCCAGACACCAACAATAAGGTGTGATACTCTGCCGTCGTGGTTGCTGGCAGAAATTGGAGGAGAGATAAGAATGGTATTGTCCTTTTTTTATGTTATAATTTTTTTAATAAAAAAACAAATATAATGTTATAATTTAAATGTTGTGTAACGATTTATATTGTCAATTATTATAGAAGGTTGAGATGTGTGCACTTTATCCTCTAAAGTGCAGCTTGCAATCCCAATCGTTAAGTAGAATTTTAAGTTGAATAATCTCTTATATTGTCAAATTGAGTTAAACTAAATTCAACTTACTTATTTCTAACTATATTTAGTGGGTAAAAGTAGAAGGTACGTTAGGAGAGAGGAAGCAGAAAGAAATTTTCTATTTTAGAATTTTGTTAGCCCTACAATTTACTATTTTTTTAAGCTTGAACATATTGTAATAAATAATTAAAACTCATTTAGATTGAGATCTAAGCATTTTGGGTCTTAATATAACATACAGGATTAATTCTATTTAAACTTATTTGTTGAAAATTTTTATTTTAATAAAATACGTTTTTTTTTGTTTTCTTAATATGTTTGTTTGTACTAAAAAAAGTTTTTACTCATTTAAAAAATAAAATTATATTTGATTATTAAATAAACACTTTTTTTTTATAAAAAACTTATTTTAAAATTGTTATTTATAATTTTAAACAAACTGGCCATGTGTTTCTCTATCGCCCCTCACCTTCCGCTGGCTGTAGCTTCCACAAAATAAACTAGGAAAATATGGAAGAATGTATAATAGATATGAGAGAACGGCCAACTAAAATTACATATCTAGTGTTATGAGTTATTAGCCGTTTAATTGTAAAGAGAGAAGACCTAGTTGAGTCATCAAGGATTTTGCAAACATAATTCGGAGAGTACCAGGATGGCAAATCTATGAACAGAAAATAACTGAATCATCCATGGACTATGTAAATACTACGAATTGATGAGAAAAATAGCCACGAAGGAAAATTGTACAACAATGTAGACGTAAATTCTCGAGGAGAAAAGCAAATCTTAGCGTAACACCATAGTTATATGGCTACTTTATTTGAAATAACAGTAAAGAACAGTACAAATCAGTTAATCTCTCGGACATGAAACAGGGCAGGAGATTAAATGGGAAAATTATGACAAATTCATCCCTTTTCACCTATACTACTTGTGGCAAGTTCGGCCACACTGCATTAAGAAAGAAAATACAAAATATGAGCATAGAACTATAGAAGCTGCAATTCTCACTAAAAACCAACTTCGACAAACTTTCATCA
Organism: Glycine latifolia; assembly: GCA_013407115.1. NCBI lineage: Eukaryota > Viridiplantae > Streptophyta > Magnoliopsida > Fabales > Fabaceae > Glycine > Glycine latifolia. The sequence continues at coordinate 34,354,552 of CM023960.1, forward strand.
ACATCAACATCAATAACACATTTAACCCAAGTTAATTGAGGTCGGTGATAGATAAACACAATAATAAATAAAAATTGAGACAAAGAAAGAGAAAGGGAGAGGGGAAGAAAAAATGAAAATAAGACAAAAGAAAAAAAAACTAAAATAAAATAAGGGTAAAAGGAAGAAGGGAGAAAAGAAAAGAAAAAGAACTAAAACAAGGGACTAGAACACATAGAACTACTAATGTGTTTAATCATCTACCAAACTTATAGTTTTTCTCTATTTCGTCCTAAGACATACCGTCCGCCAATCTATATCTCACTTCGTTGATCTTGTTTAACTACCTTTCTCCAAGTAAGTTTCGGTCGACTCTATCTCTCTTTGTGTTGAGCTCTTGATAACAAACTTTTGCTCTTACGAGAGCATCCAGTGACCGTCTCATAACGTACCCAAACCACCTCAATTTATGTTCTCTCATCTTTTCACATACTGGTACTACTGATACCTTTCGTCGAATATCCTCATTTCTTATCTTATCAATTTTCTTATATCTACACATTCACCTTAACATCCTCATTTCTGCTACCCCTGTTTTATGCTCATATTGTTCATGTGTTGGTCTGCTCTATATAGCATTGTCGGTCTTACAGCTGTTCTACAGAATTTTCCTTTTAGCTTAAAGGGAATTTTGCAGTTACACAAAAACCCCGATGCACTCTACCATTTCATCTACTCTGCTTTAATTCTATGATTTACATACTCATCAATCTCACCACCTTTTTGCAACATTGATCCCAAGTATTTAACAACATCTTTCTTGGGTACCTCTTGACCAAGTAGATGTACTGTGTCTTGATTACCACCTTTTACCCACGAAAACTCACACTTCATATACTCTGTTTTGCTCTTGCTTATCGTGAATTCTTTAGACTCCAAAGTGTTTCTCCACAATTTTGATTTCCTATTAACACCATTTTTTGTCTCATCAATAAGCACGATATCATCTGCAAAAAGCATACACCACGACACTTCATCTTAAATATCTTTCGTTAGTTCATCCATCACTAAGGTAAAGAGACAATGACTAAGAGTTGAACATTGGTGAACAACTACCGTGATAGGGAAATATCTTGATGTTCAATTACAAGCTTTCACACATGTGGTAGCATCATCATACATATCATTGATTGTATTAACATACTTTAATGCTACATTTTTTTTCTCAATAGTCCACCATAAGACTTCTCTTAGGACTCTATCATATGTTTTCTCAAGATCTATGAACACCATATGTAAGTCTTTCTTATTTTCTTTATATCTTTCCATTAATTGTCGCATCAAGAAAATAACTTACATGGTATATCTTCCTGACATAAATCCAAATTGACTTATGGAAACCTTGGTCTCCCTCCTTAAGCGATGTTCGATAACTCTCTCCCACAACTTCATAGTATGACTTATGAGCTTGATGTCTTTATAGTTTGAACAATTCTGGATATCTCCATTGTTTTTGTAAATAGACACAAACATATTTTTCCTCCAAACATCAGACATCTTATTTGTTTGAAGAATCCTATTAAAAAAATTGGTCAACCATTTTATTATCATTATCTTAAGCCTCTCCACACTTCAATAGGGACGTTATCAGGTCCCAAAGTTTTATTATTCTCCATCCTCTTTAAAGTCTCATTAACTTCATATGTATTAATTCTGCATATAAATCTTCTATTCAGATCATCAAAAACGTCCTCCAAATCCACCTCACTCTTATCACAATTTTCATTAAAAAGTTTGTTAAAGTAGTTTAGTCATCTTTCAGTTACATCTTTATCCCTTACCAAAAGTTTTTTATTTTAATCCTTGATACATCTAACTTGGGTAAGATCTTTACTCTTCTTATCCCTCATTTTTGCAAGTTTGTAAATATTTTTTTCCTCATCGTTACTCTCAATATTTTTATACAAATTGTCAAAAACTTTGCCTCTAACTTCTCGCACTACTTTCTTTGCATTTTTCCTCGCTACTCTAAACTTTTGCAAATTCTCATCATTAGGACATTTATGCAAGTATCTAAAGCATTCATTCTTCTGTTTAATAGCTTCTTGCACCTCTCCATTCCACCACTATGTTTCCTTTGTAAGAACTTTGTTTCCTTTACTTTCACCTAGCACTCTCATTCTCATATTTTGAACACACATAACCATCTTATTCCATATTTCATTAGCTTGTTGATAACGACTGTCAAATCGATACAAAACAATTAAACTATCTTATTTCTGTAGCACAAGATTAATCTAGGTCGACTCAGAGACATGATCAATTTGGTTTCAATTTCAATTCACTAATAAACAATAAGGAAATTTTATCAAACAGTTTGTAGACAATGAATAAAAATTGCAGAAACATAAATAAGAATTGAATAAAAATGCAAAAACTAACAGAAATGATAAAAGATGTTTTAAAACAGATTCAAGAATATCAATTCAATTCACCAAACCAAGCAATACAAATTATCATAGTTCTCATATAATGATCATATTATGAAAGTTCATTTAATATCATTAGAAGCAGTTCAATTGAATTAACTCCTAAATCAGTTGAAATCACAAATCGAATTGAAATATTATCCAAACAATCTATGATTAAAATTCAAAATTAAGAAATAAATCTATAACCTAATTCGTTTTCAATCCTAAACATATTCATAATCATAAACATTGAAAAGAGAATTGAAGAAGAATATGAACATTCAGATAGAAATTAAAATACTAAACAAGATCTCAAATTCTCCTTACTTGGACTAGATCCTTGGATTGATTGATTATTTAACCTTCTATGATCATCATCAATGGAAGAGCCACAAAATTTATATAAGAAAAATAGAAGAACAGAAATGAAAGGAAGAAGAAAAATAAAGAATAATGAAAAACAGTTGAGAGAAAAAGAAATAGAACTTTTTAATTTTGAAAACTTTTAAAAGAGACTACAAATTTTGTTTGTGCTTAAATGAAGTGTATCAATCCACTAACTAATTGCACTAATTTATAGTGGTTGAGTCAGTAGGAAAGGATGAGCCATGATTAGGCCCACCCAATCTAACTAATTATTAATTACACAAATTCGCAGTCCAAAACTCAAGTGCAGAGGTTCTGACTTCCAAGCCTAAAATGATTCTCAAAATGACAGAATTGGCCTCGGCTTATCTCTGATAAAATTGTAGATCTTTTCCTTATCTTTCCAGGGACTACTCATATGCGCCATTTAGAGTTATGTAGACCTCTCTAGATCCTGCACAAGGAAGATAGGTCAAGTGAACATAAAATCTGAAAATAAGTAACAATTAACAATTAAGTCTACTTGTTTGTCTAAGACAAAAACTGAGTTAGAATGAGAAAATAAAAGTCCAAGAGAAGTCAAATAAGCTAAGAAGAATAGAAAAATATTAGATTAAAAACACTCAATCACTTCTCCAATAAACTCTCACGGTCATTCACGCAACATGTTTTCCTTAAACTCTATTTGTTTTTCCTCCTTTAGCTTCCACCATCTTATCCTTGAGTTTTAAGCCTACTTCCTCAAATTAAGAACTTTATTGAACCTAACCTTTAGAACTATCAACTTATGTTGTATCGCCATACATTCTCTAGGATAAACCTTGCAGTCAATACGCAAATTTCTATCTTCCCGTCTAGCCATAAAGAAATCAATTTGATTACAATCTTGAAAAGACTAAATTAGAAAAGATATTCACGAAAAAATTAATAAAAAAGAACTAAATTAAGGGAATAACAACATAAATCTTTTCCCACAAATTGAGATCACCTATACAAACCAAACAATTGTAACTTTTCTCATCGACTTCGATTATTTGAGGGAAGATCAGTTGCTGACTTTTAAAGGTGATCAAAGAGACCCCAACCTAGAAACCAGAGTTCAACTAAGGCTGACCAAGCCAAATTATTATTGCCATTCAACTTAAGAAGGAAGGCATACTAATAGGAACAGTTCAAGATAAATTTTTTGGACTAGTCAAGGAGGGATTCTCGTGTTCAGAATCAGACATACTATTCGACCCTGAAGCCATTTTCATCTAAAGAAGCAGCTGTGAAATTGCAGTGAAAAAGAGGCTCCTAATTGAGAGTTCTGGTACCAACTTGAGGTAGAGAAAAGGTATTTTGAAATGTGAATTATTTCTTAAAATTTCTAAGGGAATGTTATTTTAAAAAAAAAATCAAACATGAGAAACAAACATTTCCGCTTTAAATTCCTAGGAAACTAAAAATTTCTCTTGTACCAAACGCCCCCTTAAGGAAATCCTTCACGTGATTGATTATATACAGATGGTTTGCAATCTCCTAACATTAGGAAACTATGAAAATAATGAAACTATAATTTACAATCTCTTCTAATATCGGGAAGCTAAGAAAATAAGACTAGCATAATAAGGATCAGTATAAAACCAAATCCTACTTATACACAAAATATTTAATAGGAGATATTTTTGCTGAATTACAGATCCATTCCAACACTCCTCTCTATTGATTAGCCTGTCAGAGTGCAATTAAATCCTATGTCCTCCATTAAATACCTTTTGATGGTGACTTTTCCTCTTTTCCTTAATATCTTGTTTAGTGACTAAGACTTTACCCTCTTCATCAATTCATCCTCAAGCCTTTTGTCTTTCTTTCTCTACCCTTAGCAAGCCTGTAGATACTTCTTTTCCATCTTTGCAGCCTAAGAATTGGCAAAACCCTCATGTGCTCTACCTGTCGCTTCCCTCCCTGAGTCCCCGCCTTCCCAATTTTCAGCATTTTTCAAGTCACAAACCCATTGCAGCTTAGACTTATTTAGTTTCAGTTACTAAAAACCAAGATTCTTATATTGTGAATCACAGATTGGGCCATAGCAGTGACAGGTGGAGAATTTCACCAACTCTCATCCATATCAATTTCAAAATCTCAACCCAAAGGTTGAAAAAAACATTTTACCTCTAATTGCAGTTGTACACCAACACAATGTATTTCACATGAGCTCATAGACAAAGTAAAACATCAGAATCGAAGGACGAACATACTGATCGAAGGACTAACAACATACTACTGAAACTGTATACTGCCCCCTCTACACAGTACTTGACCACCAAAGAAACAAAGAAAAATCTAATCAAACAAAATGAAAAGAGCATAAAAAAGAAAAAGAAAATTCACTCTTGCATTCACATTTGAGAGATATTTGGCTGCATGAGTGGAAGTTAGGGTTTTCAACAGCAATACCTCATTTAGGTGGGGCAGAGTAATGTTGGAGGACATCATCATAAGGGTCCCTCCGGCCAGCCACTCGGCTAATCTGGGCATCCCATGCAAGCTGAGAATTGTGGCGCTCAAATGTCCAGAAACCATAGGGTCGCATAGGGTAGCTCCACATCTCCTTCGTCTTCTCACACCTGTCCTTCACTCTATAAACATGCTCCGTGAACCTCCGATACCTTTCCTTTGGGTCTTCCATCAACTTCAATACCAAGTTCTCTGCAAATTCCATGATGAAGCTCAACTTTTCCTCTCTCCTCTTCTGATCATGCAAACCAAAAATCCCAAATTTCATCAGTTGTAAACCCCTAATTTACAAAATCAGACTGTGACGAAGGATTTGTGGGAATTAGGAAAGGAAACCATTCAATCCATAATGAATTAACAACACAATAAATAGGCAAATATATAACCATTTAGTATATATCCTCACTGTCCATAGTAGAAGAAAACAAGAAAAGAACACTCAGCATTCATTCACATTTCACCATAATGTACAATGTCTGAAGTCTAAAACATTAAAACTGAAACAATGCAGAAAATTTATTAAAAATTTAGAATGAAGTGGCATAATTGACTTAGAGGTAACTTAAGTTAAAAGTCGCTTCTAACATTGATAGCACTCACAAAAATTTCTCATGGATGCATCTATGTAGCACATCACAATTTGAAAATTTGAAAATTTTCAGGATTAGGACACACTTCAAGATTAGTGGTATGAGAAACCAGATCATTAAAGAGAGGTTAATGCCAGCATCCTGTACGTATAATTGTTCGTGCTTATCTGAATGCTTTTTGACAATGTGAATTAAATTTGTTATTGACAGAGATTATTCCAGAGAACATGCATTTTTCACATTCTGATGAAACAGGAACAATGTGTTTTGCAATTGCAATATATATCACTGTATGTAAGCTCAGAATATATTTCCTCAACTCAATGTTTCAGATATGCCAGGAAAATTATTTACCTTTTCAGTTTTCGGTGATTGGGAATGGCGAGTTGGGGACTGCGGGAGAGACCAGAGTTAGGGCACACCAAGTTGAAAATGGAAAATGAATCAAGTTCAGTGAGTTGAGGGTTAGGCATTAAGGTTTGGTTTTTTTCTTCGTTAAATTAATCTCTTATAAAAATAAAATTTTAATTATATTCATTACTTTAGTTTTTATATAAAAAAATTTGATGACAATTTTATATTTTTGAGGAGCTAATTTAATTAATAACTTAATATTATATTCAACTAAAATTACACTTAATTTTATTTTATTTTTTGGTGTTTAGTATATTATATCTTAATTCAGCAAAAAAAAAGTATATTATATCTTAAACATATAGATTATCGATTAACGAGTATGAACTAGCTATTGTATCTCACTTTACTTAAACCAAATATACAGGACTGATGTTCTTGAGTCATATGTTGCAGTTATTGAAGGACATGGGAGAGGACTATGGTGCGAATGCCTATGCTGCATTTTTTTGTTGAAAAAAAAGAGAAGGCTATGCTGCATTTGATGTTATGAACAGAGTAGGATCTAGTAAGAAGAGAAAAGTGACAAAGTTCTTCTTGGATGTGTATCTTAGTTAGATCTTAGAACTTAGAAGTATCTAAAAGTACAGAATTAGTTTTAGAAAAATAAATCAATGCGGAATGTGTCACCACACTCCAAAGTTGCAGTACTTGGTGGAACTGATATGCTAGGCGATAAGTTGTACTTGAGACCCTTCTGAAGGAGGACCAGCACACCACAGTTGAACTCGACACCATACATTTCACTGTAGTGTTAGTTTGCTTGCGAATGATTGATTGGTGTATGAAATTTTGCTTCGTGTTTAAAAGTATAAGACTCGATAATTAGAAGGGAACTTTTATAGTCATGACATCGAAAAGTATAAGGTCCTTTGATTTGTACATGTTCGATGTTCTCGGTTGAATTTTCTTAACAAAGTTCAAGCTCTTAAAACAACACTTGACTGTTTGAAACAACCAAGAAAAATCGTTAAAACTAATGCAATCACATTTGAAGCCACATGAAAGACTGAAGGTATTCTAGAAATGGAACATTTTTCACTATAATATTGGATCGGTCAGTAGTTCAGAGTTCTACATGGTATATAGGCACACTCATATCTTCAACGTGTATGGGCCGAAAGAGGGATAATTAAAGCACTGTAGTGAACTTCTTAGTATCATAGTAAACAGGCCTTGAATGGGATCTGCTTCCTACACCAGCACTTTTTCCAATACACCCAGCAATCCGTATGGTGTATAAATCTGTAAAGGTTCATACAAATTGGCCAATTCGTATGAAACTTATGGATTACGAATTCGTAAGACCAATCCGTAACGTTAACTCGTGAGATTCTTATGAATTATGAATTCGTAAGAATCTTACGGATTCGCAATTCGTACGTGTTAAAATTATTTTCAAAATAATGGCCTAAGCAGGTGTTGAACTTGTGAGCTTCTGCTTACAAGAAGAACTTTGTCAATCCGTGTGGCAACCCCTTCAGAAATAATTTTAAAATATTTTAACACGGATTGCGAATCCGTAAGATTCTTACGGATCGTAAGGTGATGGGTGTATAAATCCGTAAAGGTTCATACGGATTGCCAATCCGTATGAAACTTATGGATTACGAGAAGGGCAAAATCGGTATTACACTGTACATGCTGGGTGTATTGGAAAAAACGCTGGTGTAGGAAGTAGATCCCGCCTTGAATCCCTTTTCCAATTCCTTAGCATCCAAGTTTTTCCGTATGAATACAATTTTGTTTATCCTTGGTTCATCTGGCCCCCACAACCTTTCAGGTGAACCATGAAATATGTCATGAACTCCCTGTTACATAAAAAATTATGTTTAATTCCGCGAAACTGAACATAAACAATGATAGTCAGAGTCGATGTGGGCAAAACAGAGAAAGTGTTTGCTTGATTGATGGATAATAACAACAAATAACCGAGACATGAAATTTTTTAAGGGAATTCTTTAAAGATCCGTGTGGCAACCCCATAGCAAAGGAATTTAAACTTACCTGAAAGACAAATCTTTCATTCATTCCTTGAACAGACAGAAGGCCCTTCATCCCATAAATGTCTTCGCTACAATCCAGCAACAAGGTACCAAGCCACATGTTAGCCTGAAAAATGTAACCTTTTAGTATGCAAATGCCAATATTGAATTTTTACATGTACATAAACATCTGGAATAAAAGGCATTCCCGAAGCATCCACATGGTAAAGAGAAATTGATACACTTAGCATTAAGTATACGTCAATGTCTAACCTTCTCAAGGTCTAAGCTTCCTTCACAAACTATGCTGACAGATGAAACACCAGGATCGTGACTATGATCATGAGAGTGGTGATCATGGTGTTCTCTACACAAAACAAAATGATTTTTATTGCCCACCGACAGAATGAATTGAGAAGCAGCCAGTGCATTGTGACTAGTGCTACAAACAAGAACAAAATGGCATTTAAACAGCTCTGACTCAAGGCAAAATAATAGGTACCATGCTTGTGGTCATGGGAATGATCATGGTCATGGTGGTGGTGATCATGGTCATGGTGCTCATGCTCGTGGTCATGGCTATGGTCATGATCTTCTTTTTCACCTTCATCATTAATGGCATTCTCAATCCTTGTAGAAGATCAAGAAAACACATCATTTATATATGAAGATTTGGAAAAATACTGATAATTGAAGCAGAAAATTTGAAATATATCCATGTAAGGTTATTGGATTACAAAGCACTGAAGCAAGAAATTTGACAAGGGTAAAGGAAAGTGAGTACTACTACTAAGAGCATTGCACCATAGAGGACAATAATTAATACCAAGTTCTCAAAGATATATTTCTATGGACTATGAATAGTAGACAGATAAAAATAATTTCAGTATAAACGGTCAACTACAAAAATGAGGGTAATTTCATTATAAAAGATCAAGACATATTAGGACAATTTGTATATCAAAGGGGTATATGATCAACAAGAAACTCCTTGCACAGACAAGAAGAAAGTCCAAAGTTAGATTGCCTTTTTCTTAAACAATTCAAATCCAGGAAATAGGAAACAAAAACAAAATACTACCTCTCCAAATCAAAGCCCCAATGCCAAGAACATAATCCAAGTTAACTTTTCCATACTCTGTCGGCTTTAAGTTGGCCAAGCTGTTTATTTTCTGAATTAAAAATACAGCAACGTTCATATGGAGCTCAAAATAATGAAATAAAATAAAAATAAAAACTCTTAGAATAGGAAGAGAAAGACACCAACCCTTATCCGCTGGACCAAAGAAGCAATGTCTGATTTACCAACTAGGCCAGTCTGGTGCAAGATAGACAAAAGAATATTAGCCTACTGTTTCAGGTATAAAGGAAGTATTCATTTCATAACCTGGAATGTAGAATTTTATGAATAAGTCAACATTGAATGTATGGAAAGACAAGGCTGACCATACTACAATAAAAATAATCTATCCATCAGTTGGCTAGCTAGATACCAAGCCTTAAATAATCCAAATGTTTCATTTACGCAGCAGAACTAAAGTCATTCTACCACAAGAATGAATCAATGAATACCTTATTTACAATTATACGATCCGCATACGCAATCTGTTCCACAGCCTCGTTGACCACACCTTTTGGCTTAACCTCATCAAGATGAAAACCAGCATGCTTTGCGTCAACCAGAGTAACAACACCATC
>CM023960.1:34364953-34388283 GCA_013407115.1 Glycine latifolia
ATGTGTTGGGTGTATTAGGAATCCTACTGGTGTAGGAAGTTAAAGCCAGCCATCTTTGATGTAACAAATCTTATTGGCCCAAGTCCACAGTAAAAGTTTAATATGCAAAACAGAATTTGGGAAAAAATAAAAATGTTAGTTAATTTTTACAAAATACATTCTTATGTTTCAAATTGAGAAGTTCTATAATTGACTCAAAGATTAAAAGTTGTAATTCTCTTAAAAGACACTTTATCAAATAGATTTTTTTATTTTTTATAAAATTTAAAAATAAATTATATTATTTCCAGATTTGATATGTGAAAATTGTTATGTAAAGATTACATGTCTGCTTTAATGAAAAAAATCAAATTTGATATTCTTAAAAATGGATATCGTATATGATTAACAGAGAGTGGATATTTACATATATGATTATTATGATAATTATGATACTCGTATCTTACCTCTTAACGAATGGATAAAAAAATCCATATCTGCTATTTGTTAATGTCCATTTAAACTATCAATCTTTCATCAATGACAATTTTTAATGAAGTGGATCTCTTTTACTATCCCTGTGGCTTGTTATATAAGTGGACGATTTATTAATATACTCCAACGAAATAATTAACTTAATCTGGTAAAACACTTTGAAAAACAAAATTAAAAAAATTTAAACTTAAAGAACCCAACTAAAACAAAAATATAGATTTTTTTGGTAGTTAAACAAAATTATAGATGAGCAATCAAATTTGATTTTATCCTTTTATTAAATATTCATATTCATATATTTCCTGACTCGAAGGATTAGTGGCATGAAGTGTCTTCCTGCGAGAGCCATGTGGCACTGGTTTGAACTTCCAACTATTTTCCTCGAACTAAAAAGGAGCAGCCTTTAAATGTTTTTTTTCCTGTAAAAGTCTGTCTTTAAATTCTTGAGTATCGTTGTGCAATCAAGTTCTGTTTCGCTACTAAAGTTATGCTTATTTTAGATTTCGAAGTTCTCAAACAATATAATGCTATGTTTGAGTAAAAATGCAGATTAAATTATTAATTTAATTTTTTATGTAGATTAATTTCATTCTTGAAAATTTGAAATATTACTTTTTCTCTTGAGTATTTCTGCAAATAAAAAATTAATTAATTAATTAATTATATATATATTAACTATTTTTTTAAACATTGACAACTTTTTCAAATTCATTATTGGACTTTCATGAAATACAGCTTAAGAATTAAAATAACGAATATTTAAAACTTTTGAGATTACTTAAACAGGTTTAGGATAATCGGATTGTACTTGGGAAATGAAATTGGTAACTTCTTCTAAAATGTAAGCACTAATTATTTATGACTTTCAGAATTAATTCCACTATGCAGTGTGCACAATGAAGTGTTTTTGGTAACTATAAGACTTTTGCTATATCTACTCCCCCTTCTTGGTTTTCATTCACAATACACTCCTTTGTATCTGGATACTTAATTAAATGAAAAAAAATGATGTAATTCACTAGTTATGTACTCCTGTTGTTGTTTTATTTATCTTCTATAAATAAACGACGTTCAGCAGATTATATTATGATTTACTTCAAATGAATTTTCACTTTCAAATCATATTGAGTATTAAAGAAGGGTGCAGTGGAGGGTGTATTATCTTCGGGAAAATGATTGATCAATAAATTTATTGGAGATCAGACGACTGAAAAAACATTTATTTATTGTGCAAATTAGTCGCTTGTAATTTCTTTTAGCCGTACTTGTCTCACGTTATTAATAGCTGTCAACATTTTTCCGTCTTTGAGACCAATGGTTTCATAGTTTATAGAAGGGATACAATTGTAAAAGAGAAAAAACCAAAGCCATTAGATTTTAAAATTGTTAATCTAACGGTTTAGAAATACTTTCGCATGAAAGAACTCCTCTCTCTCTCTCTCTCTCTCTCTCTCTCTCTCTCTCTATATATATATATATATATATATAACATGATAAATACAATTCAGATGTCACAATAAAAAAAATTATGATAGAATGCTAAGATAAAAATCTTCCTTAATTCGAGAGCAAAAAGAACTCTCAAAGAAACAAAGGAAAAATAAACAAAACTAACAAAAATTATAAGAGATAATAAAAAAATTCAGATTTCTTCATTGATGATAATAGGTAAGGATCAATCAATAATAATTATCCAAATGTCAATATCATATTATTCTAAAATAAGTAAAATAAAACTAATTATAAAATACACATTTAACTCTGCCATGTATAGTTCTTGGACCATTTCGTTTTGGGCTAGAGTCCATCCTATAAAATTATTTCACCAACCCAAGAAGTGGATTTGTCAAATTTGTGCAAGTTGGCGCAAATGCTATCTTGTAATATAGAAGGAAGATTATACTAGTAAGTGGATTTTATTTTTATTTTTATCCTTAGGAATGGAATATAAATATTAGAGATTTATAATATTTATGCATCGTATTTAACCAACTAAACTATAACGTAATTTGGTAGATGATTGGAACAACCATGTTTGCTTGTGTTTTCTACTATGTGCGCTGCAACTAGTTGATTTTGATAAGAGTTGTTCTGTCAGCCAATAATTTAGTTCATTGAAATTATTAAAATTTATTTCACGTTAATTTTCATTAATATATACAAAACATGGTGGACGCTTAACAATATATTATTAGTATCCCAAAATAGCGTTAACGATAGCTACCAGTGGAAGTCATGAGGTCAATTGTTGGTGGCTGCTTAAGTTTTCAGGATTTGCTTTCCTTCTCCGTTAAAGTATATGAGTGATGGTTGGTGTGTTGTGTGAGATCTAGCTAGTAGCCACGTCTCATCTGAAGGGAGAATAGAAAGAACCTTTTGAAAGCATTTGAATGCCATCTCACACACGTATAATTAGGTGCCGTTTTTCTGGTAATGATCACATATATATCTTTTGCCAGAAGTAATTATTCAAGCGAAATAAAACTGTTATATATAGTATAAAAAAATTCTTTAAATGTTTAACATATATATTCATAACCCAAACTCTAAATCACTAATCCCTCCTTTCTAAAACTACAGATGTTTCAGGTTAGTATACACCCATTAAAAAATATTAATTGATAAAATTTAGATTAAAATATTTCTTTTTAATCATGTTGTTAGAGTTACCATTAACCATAAATATTTGGATAATAGAAAGTTTAGAGATAATATGAGGTGGATATTCTCATTGATGAATAATTAGTTATTAATGTCTATTATGGATAAAAAAATATTTTCAATGCATTAATAATTATAAATAAGAATAGTTTTAAAAAAAGTTGTGGATATAATCATAGATTTGTAAAATATCTAAAATTTTGAAACAAACAAAACTAAAATATTAAAATATTTATAATTTTAGAATGGACGAAGTAATCATTTGGCGCTGCTAGCTGATCTATCTCAGTTCTCAACACTGATAAACAGGAACTCGATCACATTAATTACCCATATGCATTAATTCCTAAATTAATCGCCTTGCCTTTAAAGCGATCGAGCTCACTTCATTTTCATGGTGATTAGATTGCCCTCACCGAACGTTGACCAGCTGCAAATATCAAATCTAAATATATGTGCTTCATTAATTAGTTAAGTGAAATGACATTTATTTCTCTCTTTATATTTATAAAGAAATAAAAGGATTAAATATCGTGATATAAAAAGAACTATATATCTAAAATGGTTCAAAATATTTAACGTTAAGTTAATTCTTCACAAAATAAAAGAATTCACGTTGATCCCTAAAACAGATAAAAAATATAATTAAATTATAGTATTATTTTTTTTCCTGTGGAATACACGTTAGTTTCTGAAAACCATAAATATGTTTAAGATTTTAAAAAATAAATAGGGAAATTTTATATGTTTAAGAACTTATATCGGGACTTCAATATTTTTCAGAGATCAAATCGATTCTTTATTCGAAATAAAATTAAGATAGATAGAAAAAAGGAAATAAAAATAAGAAACTACAGATAAGATGCGTCATGCATGTGTGTGCATGTGATCGTTAACATTTTACTTTAAATTAATTAAGGCACCAATTCCACTCATATTTCTTTGTTCGTTGAAATTTATTTCTGCTTAATTCCTACAATTGTTTCTTTTTTATTTATTGGTAGAACATTTTGTTTCTTATTGAATAAATTTAAAATTTAAAGCAAAATTTAGTTTGATACACAGTGCATGAACATGGAGAATTTAATCAATATTCCTTCGTACCAAATACTCCCATCAAGATATGCATTAAGCAAATCCTTTCGTTCTCTACTCTTATCAATGTACAGGTAGGTAGAAAGACTCTTTATTAATGATTTCTTTATGGATTGATATACGATTTTTTTTTTTTGATGTAATTCTGTTTGAATTGGATAAAGTATTTTTATTTTTCTGGTACCTAATTGATAAAAACAGAAAAACTAGCTAAATAAATGAGGTAGACTACTAATTTCTGGCTTCTGTATACAATGTATATGTCAATTATGTGTATGAATTTGTGATAATGATAACGCAAATTGGAACCATGTATCCTGTTTGGAACCATTTCTGGCTAGCGTATATAATATATATCACTAATTTTGCATTCAATGATAAACTATGAATAGATGTTAATTACTGTGGTATTGATTGAAATAAAGAAAAAACCTATGACCTTGGATTGTGTATGTTTTGGCCTAATAGGGAGAAAACGGAACTAAAGTAGGTTTGATTAATTAGGGCTGAGTTAGTGATTTTATGAGGAGTCTTATATATTATGGAATTGTACGTTAATATGACTAAGTGAGGTAGTGGCCTATTGTTCTTCGAACCGTACGTGATAAGTAATTTTTCAAGTTTAGTAATGAGAACAAGTAGTCATTAGGAAATAGAAAATATTGACTAATATAGCTAAGAAATCTACATGATGGATAACTTCGGAACTAAATTAAAGAAAATAAAGTTAGTCATTAGGAAAATTAAATATACAATCTCATTTTAAGAACTAACAAATGGAATTAATATATGGTAAGATTAACTTAGACGCTAAGAGTTAGTGAGTATTAATTGTTCTTGATCCATTGAATAGTAGAAGAATAAAAAGTAGCCACTAATAAGAACTTAAATTCCACAACAAAATATGTTTGATTTTATAAGAGAAATAAAATAGGGTATAATGGAAAACTAAGCTAATTTGATTCGTTTCCTTCTCTTGGTCCTTGATTAATTGCATATATTACAAGTGTAACTATAATGGAATGTCACGTGAGCCACATGCATTATATCGACCTAATGACATGGGCCACAAAGGTTTTGTCTCAATTTTTCTACTACAAAATTTTGTCTCAATTTTATTTTTTCCTTATAGTGTCATCAAATCATTGATTATTATGAATGTTGTTTAATCTTTTAAAAAGTATAGTAAAGGCATTTTGCTTAGCTGCCATACATTAAATATATCTAACTAATAATCAAAATTTATTTTGTAATAATATTTATAAGAAAAAATAATAAATTCTCATACAAAAGTTAAATTATTTTAAAATTATATCACATGAATGACTGTGTCTTTCGTAACACACAGACCTTAATATCCACAGACAACTTGCAGAGAAACTTCTGCAATATTCTGACTACGTCTTTTCTTGTTTTCCATTTAGTCATTCTATATCTAATTGCATACCGTAATTGTTTGATTTAGGAGATAAGTTAATAGAAATTAAATATTTATTATACTAAAATGTAAAAATATTGTTATTACTTTTTAAGTGATTGAAAATATTTGTTTAACCAAGGACCCTTATAATTTAAATCACATTCCATAATTAGTCATGTCAAAGATAGCTAGTCGTTGAAGAAATCAAACCTGTCAATAGCAAGCTCCATATTTGCTTAGTTAAATAGCACGAGTATGTGTTTTTTTTTTTTCGAAAGCGACGATGTGTTTTCTTCAATAGTGAATATTTTGTCCTTTTTCCATTCAAGGAGACAAGGCCAAATATATATTTGATAAGATATAGTAATAATTAAAGAATATAATATCATAGACTATTTTATAACATTATCCAATCATAAATTATTATTTAAATTATTTTAAGATAATTAATTTAAAAGTTAATAATTTTGTGATTAAATGATTGTTAAAAAAATTTATACACATAATTATTTTTCTCATAATTAAATTGATTGGGAATTAAAATACCAGCCAAACAATTTATGATTACGCTATAAGCTAGATGTTCCTGTTTCTTAGTTTGTGCGAATTAGAAATCTAGCATGTTGACTCGACATATACTTTTCATAAAGAAAAAAAACAGAGAAATTGATATATATGATATTTGGAGACACATAGAAGAAAGAGAAAGATAGAAAAAAATGAAGTAAAAATGAGATGAAAAACAAACTGAATATATGTTAATAATAATTACTTATGTTCTTCTTCAAAAAATCATACTTCGAAATTGCGTAGTCTTAATTAATTTTCAATGAACATTGGTTAAGAAATCAATAAGTAGAAAGATTTTTAGACAGGACTGCATTAGAAATCACAATAGAATGCAGTAAAAATATTAGTACCCTAAGAATAATTATTAAAATTTTCATTTTGATAAATATAAAAATGTAGTTATGCGTCATGTTAAAATGGATTGAAATCACGTTATTTCGTATTAATATGTAATAATTTTTTGTGTTAGTTTTTTTTCGACAACCAAATATTTATATAGATAAAAAGGTATTGGTAGTACCGTATATTTACAATAAGAGTAAATGTATTATCGTGTTAGAGGCACAAATGCTTATTTGAAAACAAGAGTAAATTTTAAAATTATTTTTTTAGAATACTCTTTGAAGAAACGTATAAATTAAATACTTACTTTTTCAGAATAAACTAATTTAAGACGCATTGGACTCTACATTATGCGTTCACATAAATTTGGATACACCTACGTACGTCGATCTAGGCGATGAAATTGAAAAGTAGAGGGCTGCCCCACGTGGAAAAACCAAAAGGTTAAAAGCACACACCTCTCCACCAATTGAGTGCTATTTAATTTGTCAGGGTTTAAAAGAAAAAGCTTGAGCCAAGGAATGGAGAGCTGTGAAGGAAAGCAAGCGAGAGGGAGGGAAGGTGTGCTTCAAGGGAAATATTAATGGCAAAGTGTATGGTGGCAGATACACATTGAAGAAGTGCAATAAAAGGGAGATTGTTTCAGTTGGGTAGGTCTGAGTTTTTATAATGCTTTCATTAAGTTTTCAACTTTGTGAAAGCTAACCAAAACAAATCACCCTTCCTCTCTCTAACCCACAAACTTGATCTCTCCTTTGGTTGAAGGTCTTTTGTGTAATCACAAACAACACCAGAAATTAATCTCCAAACCGCATGTGTGGTGCTTCATCATCAGCACATAAATCTAAAGCAGGCAATCATGATCTTGATGCTGAAGGTTGAAAAGGGTCTCTGAGCTGCAGCAGCAGCTTAATTGGTCTCAACCACTTCCTTCCTCTCCATTAATACTATTAAAGAGAGAGCCTTCCTTATTTTCTTTTTTCTCTTAACAAGTCGTTTTCCAACTTTCTTTTCTTTGTGCTATTTGCTTTGCTAGTAATGGTTTCCTAGCTAGCCTTAACGTTTTTGTTTTTGCCCATTTTCTTTCTTGGCGCTGAAAGAAATATGGGTACTATTATCGGGAGAAAGAGAAGGTGCTCCTGTTCAACTCCTCGTGAGGACCATCATCTTCTCCTTCTCACTTTCTTTGTTGCCATACTTCTACAAAGGGCGGTGGTTGAATCCACTACGCTAAATTACACGAGACATAGGCATACCAGTACCCTTAGACTTGAAAGGATTAGTAAGCACTTGAACAAGATCAATAAGCCTCCTGTGCTTACCATAGAGGTAATATTATTGTTACCATTAATGTTATATTTGTACTATAGTTTTTAGCTTACGCTGATCAGTGGTTGAGGTTTTAAATGGCCACATAAATGTTGATTTTTTCCTTCTTTATTATATGTAACAGTAAGTATTCTTTGCTGTCGGATTGTATTGCAGAGTCCAGATGGAGATCTTATAGATTGTGTTCACAAAAGAAAACAACTGGCTTTAGATCACCCCCTTTTAAAGAATCACAAGATCCAGGTATAGGTGTACAACAACCTAGCTCTAGCTTTGCTTTCCTTACACTTTACTCATGGCCCAAAAAATGTTGTTTGATGATGGATGTAATAGAAAATGCCAACGGAGATGCCAAAAGGGATGAAAGTGAAAAGAGAAGAGGATGATATGGAAAAGGTGAGAGTGAGAGAGGAGGCATGGCAAATGTGGCACCTAAATGGGACACGGTGTCCTAAGGGAACGGTTCCCATACGGCGTAGCACAGTGCATGATGTGATGAGAGCAAAGTCTTTGTATGACTTTGGCAAGAAACGATCACGAGTTGATTCCCTCTCTCGCCGCAACGATGCACCCGATATTCTCAGCGGCAATGGCCATGAGGTGCGTGCTGCGTACCTATAATATTTCATACCTAGCTAGCTTCTAAGTTCTAATACATTGTTACACCTTCCCGATGAATATAATGCTAATAATCAATTTCTGCCTCCAGATGAAATTATAACAAATTGTGCCCCTCTGAGTTGAATATTGGCTGCTACTACATACCACAACTCATTGCATCCAAACTTCATTTCAACTATATAAATAAATACTGCATCAATTGTTTGTTCAAAATCTTTTTTTTATTCATGGGAAAGTCGACTACATATATATGTATAATTTGTGCTCTTTAGTATTAGAATTATATATATCAGTCTGTATCATCTCTTCTGTATTATCAACGAAGAGAATGTTTCTAAAGTAATACTTTGTATTATTTAAATTCTATAAACTTACCTATTATGTAATCTTAAAGTGAAGTACTTCTGTGCTAATATACCATATTAATTAGGGATACCATTGTTTTACACCTTTTTGTTATATGATTTTCCACATAATTTTTTTTTAAAATAAAGATTAACAGATAATGATAAATCATGTGTGCAAAGGTCGAAATGGTATAATTTTTTACTCAACAAAAATGTAACTTTCACCACTAGATCTAGCAGATGTTGCTAGCTGTAACTGACAATACCGAATCCTTTTAAATATTTCTTAATTTTAAGATTGAAAGCTATCAAGATTGCTTTGTTTGTACTTCAACCTATGTTATCTTTCTCGTATTGTAATTCATTAATTCTCAACCTCTATTATGATTAAAAAAGAAAGGCTTTTGTCATTAGAATTAGTAATTGTTGTTTTTAATGCAAAGAGACTTTGCTTTTTTCTATTAATTATAAATTTGCGGTATGCAGCATGCGATCGCATATACGGGATCATCGCAAGAGATGTACGGGGCAAAGGCCACAATAAACGTATGGGATCCATCAATTCAAGTAATCAACGAGTTTAGTCTATCGCAACTTTGGATCCTTTCAGGATCCTTCGATGGCACTGATCTTAATAGCATCGAAGCTGGATGGCAGGTACTCCTTCCAATTCCAACACTCTCAAATAGATCCCTTCTCTGTGAAGGGCCTGTTTGAGAAAAAAATTCTGAAAAAAAATAAATGAATTTCTTTAGAAATTAAAATAAATTTTTTATTAATTAATTTGTAAAAATTCTCTATTTTTTAGAGAAATAATATGAGAGATTTTACAAATTAACTAATTGAGAGTTAATTTAATTTATAAAGAAATTCATCTCATTTTTTTAATTTTTTTTCTTCTTAAAAGTATTTTTAAAAAAACTTGTCCAAACAATGCCTATGTATATCATGATGATTTATAATAATACAAGTTGACGAAAAAATATTTAATTATATGTTTAATGTTAGAAAGTGGCTGAATAGCCATGCATAAAAATAATTTGAAAAAATTTATTGCAAGACAGCGGCGAGTTTCAATCTCCATTAACGTAGCCATTTTTTATTATTATTATAAACTTCATTTTCAGTTGGTTCCTTGAAGTAACCGAACATGTCTTGAATTAATTAGAATGCATGTGATACACGTACGGCACATTACATTGCACACTCAATGTGCGTGAAGGAACAGAAAATTCTAATTTTATAAAATAGTCTCTGAAGCTTTGATCATTCTACTAGTCAGGTCAGTCCGGAGCTCTATGGTGACAGCAGACCAAGATTGTTCACTTATTGGACGGTTAGTACTTCTTTCTTTTTCCTCCTCCTCAAAAATATATATGTATTCCCTTGCCTCTCTTACAACACAAAACCTAGCTTCAACAAGAAGAAATATTACAATGTTTTCATTTTATGAACTTGAATCTTCTTCTCATAATGTTCAGTAACATGACGTAAAGTTTTAGAGAGTGAAAGACAATTTTTTATTTATCAAATTGAATTAATGACTCATACAATATTAGTATATTTCGGTAAATCCTTATTTGATAAAGTCTTTTTTTTAAAGGACTTTGTCTTATTAATAAAACCATGCATATATCATATTATTCAATAACATGACAGTACAAGGAAAACAAATAGAGCTCATTTTCCTTGTGTGTTTGTGTGTATGTTGTTTAAATTATGTTTAATTAAATATGGGTGACTTTGATGACATTAATTACTACAGTGGTCCTTAATTAGTCTAGCCGGGGTAACAATCAAGAGACATCAAAGATTGGCTTTAGGAACTTATTATGACCTACTTAACCTTCAGTTGACATTAATTATTTGGGTTGTGACTTGGGGCTGATTTTTTACAACAAAAAAGCGAAGATGTAGTGAAAAATAGTAAATGGGCCTAGCTGCTCCGAATTAATATACTACATTTCTGATTTGAGTTTTTTCTTATTCTTTTCTGGTAGAATTAATGTATCATGTAGAATGTCAAGTTAGAAGGTTAATTGGTAATAATCAGCTTCCAACTTAATTTACCCAAAAGAAAAAGAAAAGGCTAGATGGAGGAAAGTGTAATCCACGAATTTCAATCTTACTCATAATAAACCAACTAATCGCCACCCTAATCCAACTTATTGCTTTGTCTCGAGGGCTAATTTAGTCAGCTGGTATAACTACATTATATTGTTGATCCCAAAAATCCATATTAAACGGCCCACTCATCATTTTTTTAAACATAATAATGGTATTCATGGTATTATTATTCTTATTTGATCTAAAATTCAAATTTTGATGATATCGTCCAAATTTAATCTATAGATAAGACTGAGTTTACTTAATTTGTTTACATAATTGTTTATGACTAAATCATAAAACTAAAGAAACATAAAACTAAAATCAATTAATATATTTTTTATAGTATATATTTCAAAATTATTTTTTTAATTAATATATCATGTTTTTAAAATAATATCCTTTAAGTTAATAAATCTTTTTTATAAAAAACATTTAAACACTTAGTCAAGTTGAGACGACATAAAATATGATCTCTACTCCTCTTCCAAATACACTTAGTCTAGGTCATCAATTAATGTTAGTCTGGGTAGGATTAGTGAAACAGAAGTGCAATTAAATAAGTTGCAGAAGTGTGATCCTTTTATAAATATCTGAAGGTTTTTTGGCGATGCAGAGTGACTCGTACCGAGCAACCGGATGTTACAACCTTCTTTGTGCTGGCTTTATTCAAACCAATAGCAGAATAGCCATTGGAGCTGCCATTTCTCCTGTCTCTTCTTATGATGGCAACCAATATGACATCACAATCCTCATTTGGAAGGTCAGTAGTTCTCCCACATGCAAATTCATCAATGTGCATTCATACATGTCAAAGGCAAATAAAGGATTCAATAAAAGAGTTTAATAATCATGCACGCATTAAAGTCGTGATACAGATGATGATTTTTAATGAGTTGATAATGTTGTACATAACCTATTTTTTCTAAATATAAAAATGTTTTGTATGAAAAGATTTTTGTGACATTTTGTTGTTGTTGTTGTTGTGAATATGAATTAGGATCCAAAAGTGGGGAATTGGTGGATGAGTTTTGGTGACAACACATTGGTAGGGTATTGGCCCGCAGAGCTATTCACACACTTAGCAGACCACGCCACGATGGTGGAGTGGGGAGGAGAGGTTGTGAATTCACGAACCAACGGCCAACACACCTTTACCCAAATGGGCTCTGGGCACTTCGCAGAGGATGGTTTCGGAAAAGCAAGCTACTTCCGGAACCTTCAGATCGTAGACACGGATAACAGTCTGAGTTCTGTGCAGAGCATCTCCACCTTAGCCGAAAACACAAACTGTTACGACATTAAGAGCTACTACAGCAACGAATGGGGCACCTACTTCTACTATGGTGGGCCTGGGAACAATCCACAGTGCCCATGATTATAAACTTCTATAACGTATATATCAGATGTACTTCAGTTTCAAATTACTCCATCTCTAAATACAAAACAAAAAGAAAAAAAAAAATAGTCCATCTCAAGTAATATCTTTTCTGTTACATTCTTTATTTGTACGTAATCATAGAATTAATATTGTGCTATTTCCATTCTTGTTTCTACCACTTCCACTATTTTTTTTTGTCTCGATCGATGAAAGGGCCGGGAGAGGAAATTTTGAGTTGTAATTAAGTCAACAATAATAAGGAATTTGCAGATTTGAACGGCTCCATATGATGTCTGAATTTTTACGCATGCTTCTTGATTTCTTTTTATTTTAATAATTTTTTCTTAATATATATATATATATATATATATAGAGAGAGAGAGAGAGAGAGAGACTAACATTATTTAGTAGATCATGGATCACCTACTGGTAAGTGGTAACATGTGAAACGCTAGCAACAAACTACAGGTGAAATTTAGGTAACGTTGCGATTCTGGTTGCCAAGTTAACGTGTGTATAATGACAACAACAAACCTGAAACTGAAGACTTTGAGCATATTACTTAATTTATTCCTCCACTCACTAACCCAACCTTAGTAAGTTAGTAGAACTAAATCTAAACAATCGACAAACAAAATAATAAAAACTTGAAATAATTATAGATAGTTGAGTCTTCATGTAAATTAAATTTAGAAATTTTTCTTTAATTAAATATTGGTTTTGAGATATTATTAGTACATGTTAAAAAGTTTTAGAAATATTAGTAACATACTTTTTTCAATATATATTTTTATTAATTAAAATTCATACAAATTTTGTATTTATTTTAATGAAAATATTTATTAATTAGTGAAACTTATACAATTTTTTCAAATAATAAAAAAATTGTTAAAAACAGTATATTGAGTAATTATTGGGTTATTAAAAATCCATCTATACAATTTTTTCCCCACACTGATTACCATTAGGGAGATTGAGCGGGCTGGAATAGTGGCGGAATGGGCCAGTCCGTTACCTGATCTTAGAAGAAAGTAGTCCAGGCCAATTAGACAAATTGGTGCTTGCATGTAAGAGATAGAAAAAAAACATATTAGTTACTTTCCTGTTGAGAAAAAACAATATGCATTGATTTTTATTTCTCACCAACGTTATGACAAAATATGAATCAGATTCCTACCCCGTATTATTTCATATTTACTTGCGAAAATTAATCTTGAAGTGTACGAATAAGTATTGGAAGCGCAATGAATCTCAAAACCGCAAAACAAATATATTTTTTTGTGAAGTTTCCATAGTTAATTAGGCTGTAAAATTTTCATGTACCATAATACTATTTAAATATTAAATTATAGTTGCTTTTGATGCTCTTACTTCTGTTATGACGAAGTATCTTATTCTTTGAGAACATATTTTCAAGATACCAAGCTAAGCTGAGATGGATGGTCCTTTGAGCTTCAGCCACTTGCAGATCCAGAGATTATAGGGTGTGGAGTGCCCACAAGATTATTTTAATTGATCTTCAGTCACATAATAAAAAAGAATATGTCTTTGTATAAAAATAGATATTATTCCCATATGATGAATTGTTTTAAAATGAATCTTAAAAAATATAAGAAATTAAAAAAAAATTAATACTAATTTTACTTTTTTTATCCCTTTTATTTTTTTATAGTATTGACAATAAAAAATCATAAAATATTTTAAAAAAATAAAAATGCATAAAAGATAATTATAATTTATAAAAATATAAGTATTTTGAATTTTTTTCATGATATTATATATTTTGTGATAACTAATGATATTTTTTTATGATAATAATATTATAAACTATTTATTGTTCAAATTAAGAAAAAATTGTGAATCCGTCATAGGTTTCAACTATGATATTTTACAAAGAACTTCACTAATAAAAATATTTATTTTATCAAAAGGAAATTTTAAATAATGATATACTAGTACATATATATTAGATTTTCACTATATCCCAAGAAGATTAGCAAAACCATAACATGCATTAATGCATTTAGTATAATATATCACTATATCAACTAATCAGTATACAATTACAAACAAGTTATTTTGCAACAGGATACAAACTAACGTGACCAAACTAGTTGTAGAATTCAAAGATCCAAACCAAGAAACATTTAAAAAATATAGAGTACGTACGTCGAAGACATTTCCTTAATTAATGTTGACCAGTTTTTACTTGATGCATGATCGTATATGGTTTTGACTAGGCTTGGGCATATATAGATAGCTATGTGCAGATACGAAAGTAGAGAGGTAGAAAACCATAGATAAACCTATTCCTTGATGAAGTAGCTAGCTAGGATCACACTTGTGGTGCACTGGTGGGTGAGGGAGTGGTACTAGAAGGCTCAATTTTACGCATCATCAATCCTACTCCCCTGCTTGAGCCATCTTCATCATCATCATATGCATATGCAAACCCACCATGCCTCGTCAAATCCATCCCAGCAGTCTCATCATCCCTCGAAATTCTCAACAGTTTCATCTTATGAAGCCCATAGAACAACGGCGCCATGGTCGCCGTGACCCACCCGCACACCACCAATATCTGAATCACCTGCGCAGCCACCAACCTCCCACCTCCACCCATCAACGCCCCGAACGGCCTTCCAACGCCGTAAATCTCCTCCACGTACACTCTCTTCGCAAACAATCCGGTGAAGAACACTCCCCAGGCGCCACACCCGCCGTGAAGCTGCGCCGCCTCCAGCGGATCATCGTACTCCACCTTCGCGGCAAGCTTATTAAGCCCAATCAAAACCCACGCAGCCACAAATCCGCACACAATCGCGGCCCACGGTTCTACTACGGCACAGCCCGATGTAATCGCAGCGAACCCGCCAAGCAGGCCGTTACACACGTCAATCACGTTCCAGTGGCCCACCAATAACCGCTTGCTGAACAAAGTTGTCAGAGCCGCAGTGCTCCCAGCCAATGTCGTCGTGACAGCTGTCCTCCCTATCGCGCTCCATTGACCATAATACCCTCCACTCCCATACGCCTTCGCTATAGTGATAAACGAACCAGGGTTGAACCCGTACCACCCGAACCACAACAAAAACGAACCAAGCACAACTAAAGACGCGCTGTGGCCACGCAAAGCCACGGACCTGCCCGTTCGGTCGAACCGGCCGATTCTCGGGCCTTCGATTAAAGCCCCCCACAGGCCCGCTATCCCGCCAACCATGTGAACAACGCCTGAGCCCGCAAAGTCGATGACTCCAGACCCGAACAAAACATTTCCGTCGCTACGAGCTGCACTGGCCCAACCGTCTGAGGACCAGAACCAATGCGAAACGATGGGGTAAACGAAACCGGTTAAGAAAGAAGAGTAGATGAGGTAGGCCACGAACTGTGTTCTCTCGGCGATGGAGCCGCTGGTGATTCCGGCGACGGCGATGGCGAAGGCCCACTGGTAGAGGAAGAAGCTGTAGTCGCCGGAGGGAGAGGCACCCATCGGGAAATCTTGGAGGCCGAAGAAGTGGCGGCCGATGAAGCCGTTGGAGGGGGAGCCGAAGGCGAATGCGAAGCCGAAGAGGTAGTAGGAAAGGCCGCCGGCGGCGGCGTCGAGGACGTTGGTGAGCATGATGTTCATGGTGTTCTTGGCTCTGACGGAGCCGGCGCAGAGCATGGCGAAGCCGAGCTGCATGGCGAAGACGAGATACGCTGAAAAGAGAAGGTAGGTGTTGTCGACTGCATAGGTGGTGTCGGCGAGCCTCTTGGAAATGGAATCGAATTGGGCGCAGAGGTAGTTTGTGGCGGCGGTGTCGTTGAAGAGCTGTGCAAGGTGGTTGGAGGAGCAAGAGAGAGAAGCCATGCTTGTTAGAGTGATGGAAATTGGGTAGTCATGGCGGCAATGATTTTTATAGTTAGAATTGATGAGGGCCACATGCTGTTATTTTATCTATTGGAGTTCACCTATTAGGTTAGTGGTTTTGAGAGCTTTAGAGGGAATCTTCCAATTTAAATGAATTATAAATCATATGCGCGAATAGATCCTCCTTAAATCCTACACACTGAGTTCGGGATTCGTTGGCTTCTCCTCAGCCCTACTTATTTAGACATGTTTCCTCTCCTTTTTTTCTACCACACTCACTCCGCTACAACTTTTCTTCGTCTTTCTTAGTGTTTGACAGTGAAATTATATATATATTTATTTGAACGGAGGATATTTAAAAATAAAAAATTAGTATAAATTTAATGTTTTGCTGTTTTGTTTGTTTTTATAAATATCAGATAACTCTCTAAATTGAAAGAGAGAGGGAAAAAAACCTTCTTTTTCTCTCATAAACCTCAAACATATCTTTAAACATTATGGTGAGAATATTAGTTAAGAAATCAATAAATAAATTTGGTATTAAAACTTTTGATGGAATTGGCAGCGTCAATATTATGTTTCTTATAAAACATTTACACTTATACTTCTTAAATAGTACATGAGGGGAATAGTTAATAATTTAACATTCTCGTTTCTTTTCATCTGCATGCAAATGTCCATATTTAAAGATAACATCCAATTCAAAAACATGTTAACTAATATTTTTTTTTGTATTTAAATTATTTTTAACTTAATTTTCACCATTTTTTCTCTCGTTGTGCAATAAGTATATAAAATATTTAAAAACCAGATAGAAAAAGTATATAATTGAAAAATAATAAATATTATCTTAATCTTTCAAATTAACAAATTAAAAGTGTATAAATAAATAAATAAATATAAGAGAATATACCTTGCATTACTACCATTTTATCTAAACTAATATCTATCTATATATATGTGTGTTTTATTAATTGTTATATATATTGAACAGGTATTATGTTCAGTATATTAGTGTTAATTATGCTTTGGATGGTTAATTTTTAGAAAATTGAACACACATGTGTATTTTAGATTTAAATATTTTTTTTTGTTTTGTTCTTGAAAAAAATTGTTTTAATTATTTGTAAAATATGTTTTTTTTCCGTTCTTATAACGCTTTAAATAATTTTTTTTTCTGTTCAAAGTACTTTAAAGATAAAAAATAAAACATTTTAAAAAACTAAAATGAAAAAAAAAATACAAGAAACAAATTAAAAACCATTAAATTGCATTAAAAAAATATATTTAGGCCTTTATTTAATAATAAAAAGTGGTTTATCCACATTTCAAAATCTATTATTTCTCCATAAACTTTCAATTTAATTAATAGTTTCAAATTAATTTAAACTTTAAATATACAGTTTTAAAATATTAAATATTTAAAGAAATTTCCACCTGTAATAAGTATATTTATGTCGAACAATATTTGTTCTAGTGAAAGATATTTATCGCCTCGTACTAAAAAGAACCTCTAGATACACCCATGCTTATCAATAATCTTATAGCACAGTTTTGAGACAGCAGTAATCTTTCTCCCGTAATTCCTAGCCATTCTTTTGTCTCATCTGTTCATTCCGACTAACTTTCTTGTTTGCTCTTTAATTGTTATGCTATCCTGTCACAATTTCGTGCCCTAAAATTGGGACCTCCATATTCCCCCTAACAAGCCAAAGCCATGTTGATAGGTGCATGGAGAGGTACAAGTCTAATATTAACCCCATGTCCCTTAAATTTTATATATATTCCGATATTTTGAAAAAAGGGACGAGAAAGATTTTTTTTCCTATTTTTTTAATTATTATTGTTGTTTAAGCATGTTGATCTCCATATACAAACTAGATGTAATTATTATTTATTCTGAATCATAGTTTAACTTAAAAGTTCCAGCTCAAATGTAATTTAGTTTAAAGATAATAACCAAATAACAGTATGACGAACTAACTGTCATCCTTAATGATTCTTACTCGTGTTAAAGAAGCTTCGAGATCATTTATTTAAAATTAATTTTTTTCCTCTAAGTTAAATTTTAAATGTTTGATTTAGTTAAGTAATTTTTTTTGGGGTTCGATTTGATCTTTTAATTTTTAAAATCAATTCAAGTTAATCTCACTGTCTAAATTAATTTGAGTGGTCATGCCTGTATAAATTTGGTCCTATCTTCTAAATACCTGTTTTGTAGTAATTTAAATTATTGCTAATAGATTATCATAAAGTGTGGTTTCTTAATACAGTTGACAAGATAAAATTGAAATGATTTTAAAAATTAAAGGCTCAAATTAAATCTCCAAAAAATTAGAAAATCAAATATAACAAAAAAATATATTAGAGGATTAACCTTTTTTTATACATATGAAAAAAAAGACTTAATTATTACTTTAGTCTCCAAATTATTTTAAAATATTTAATTTAGTCCTTAATTTTTTAAAAAAAAATGCACCTATTTAATCATTTCTGTCCAATTAATATGATTTCGTTAGAAGTGTAAATTTTGGTGATTTTTACTTGTGAATAGTTACAGTTTTTAACTGCAACTATATCTATTATTGTTTTGAAATTAAAATTTAATAGGCTTGTTCGCTGGAAAACCTTCTGACTTGAATTAGCAAGTTGCGTACCTTCTTCTCCATGGCTTTGAGCTGAGCCTCGTAAGAAAAGTTTTGTGTCTTGTAGCCTCCACAATGAGGAGCGTAGACACAAGGAGCATCCAAAATGTCACGTGGAGGAGTTATGGTCTTGACCTTAGTTACCTGTGTTTAGTTAATTAAATCAGAAAGAAAAATGTGTTTGTGAATGGAAATGGAAACATAAGAGAAAAGGTGAGTGAGCTCAGCGTAATTTTCCTTTTTTGCAGGTGATGCGGCTGATGAAGTGCTCGTTTGAAAGGATCAAATTGGTGTATTTAAAAAAAAATGAAAACTAAATTAAATCTTTTAAAAATACAGAAAAAGCAAAAACAAGAGACTAATATCTAATGCGAACTACACCCATTGTGACCGCCAACATAAGAATGGTTAATTGAGCTGGGCAAACATCAAGCATCTTCATGAATTGTATCATATTTAGCAAGTCAATCCACGCACGCATTATCTTCACGAAGAGTATGCCCGAAGGAGATTGTCCATTGCAAATCCATAAGATCATGAATAAGTTGAATCAAGGGAGAAAGGATTTTTTGTCCACATAGGCTTCAATTATCTAACAGAAATCAATTATTAGTGTATAGATATAGAAAATGGTGAAAGGAATTTTTTTTTACCTAAAATTTTTAGAAAAAAAATATTGGCGATTACATTTACGTATAAATAATAAATAATTCAGATTAAAAGACAAATCATGTGAGTGCTTTTAAAATGTAATTTGACTTTAATAGGTCACGTGATATCAAATATAAATCATCTAGATATGATTCTATGAGCTAAATTTATTCTTTTCACGAGAAGATATAAAAGTTGTACTAAAATATCAATTTTCTAGATAAAAATTACTGTATTATTAAAAACAATTAGAATAACAATCAGTGTATGTCGTAGTTTAATTTTCTTAATAATGAGCCAATGAGATTATTTTAGAATTCAACACACACACACACATATTCACACACACATATAATATTAATATATATATATATATATATATATATATATATATGATAATAAATTAACTATCTAAACTTCTACTTACAAAAAATATAAAAAAAGATAGTTAATTAAAATATGTTGAAAAATATGATAGAAGTGCATTGATGATTGATTAATTGTATTTGGTAGATTAATTATCATTATTAGCCCAAGACAGCATGACCATCGATGATCGTTAAATTTTTATTTTGATGTGTAAAATGTTATTTTATGTCTTCTTGAACCTCCAGTCCAACCCCTCTCCCCTTCAACAGATAAAATAAAATAAAATTCACGTACTCAAGTGCAGGGTGGACTTTATGCAAAATACAAATCCAAATTATTACGACTAGGAATCTGTGAGTAATTTAAACATGAATCTTGAGACTAGCGGCGTCGTGCCTGATCAATTTGTGACTGACAACTACCAATAGTACTAATTTTAATTTTGTAGAGAGAAGTAATATATGATTCTCTCATTCAAAATAAAATAGTAAAATAAAGCAAGTTGGGCATGTCAGCGAGCATGGGTGAATGTTCATGTTGCCGCATAATCTCTTCCACAAGATGCAACAATAACGAAATGGAGGAGAGAAACTCACACTGATAACGAAACTTTGTAAGTATTCCACAATTATTCAATTGTAAGATGCAACATCTCAAAGAGCCTTCACATAGTGCTAATACAAAATGCAATAAGTTTCAAACCGCTGACGAATGGTGTGACCCTTATCAAAATGCTAACCAGTCGTAGCAAGGGGAAATCGACAATTTTTATTTATTTATATAATTTAATTATTATTAATTGATGATACTGTACAATTTTACGACAGGATCTAACCTCTCCTTGTGTTCCACATGTATGGCAGCATATAAGATTCCGAAAATCACCTGCTCTGCTGTGATTTATTTTTTTTATACAAAAATATTTTCCATTAATCTTGCTATTGTCTTAATAAAAGACATTAGTACATTATAGTTTACACTAGAGATGGCGAAGAAGCAGTTCTGTCAGCATAAAACAATTTGCTCTGATCGCACCGGTTGCCCTTATTATATTGTTCCATATATATGACACCAAGATATGGGTACTTCCTATATTCCAACTCAAGTCACGTATTAATTATCCAAATTCCCAATATATGACACTAAGATATCAACATCAGAATTTAGACAGTAGATTAGATTCACCAGTTGAACTTTCTCAATACATACAAAATGCAATTGAAAGATATACAGCAAGTAAAAGGTGTTACGGGAGATTAATGAGATTAATCTTATCTATATCTTTGTATTTTAAATTGGTTTGTTATATATTTTAAATATAGGTTAGTTGGTTTGTTATATATTTTAAATATAGGTTAGTTGTTAGTTTGTTAGACATAATCTTATCTAGTTATTAGTTTGTTATCTAATTTGTTATACTTTGTAACCTATAAGTACAGAGTTTTATTATCAATAAAATTACTTCACACATTTCTGTAAATATCTTCTTAACATGGTATCAGCCTAAGATCGATTCCTGTCACTTTATTCACAATGACTACACCGCCCTCGTTATCTTGATGATTATGTGGTTTCTCTCCCTTCATCACAGTCTTCTTCTTCTACCAATGGTTCAGGTTCCCTTTATCCTATTTCTAATTTTTTATCTTATGACCGTTTTTCAAATTCCTATCGTTCTTTTCTTTCTTCTTTGGCTGTTGATACTGAACCAAAGTCTTATTCGGAGGCTAAGAATTTTCCGGAATGGCGCAATGCCATGCAATCTGAGATTGATGCCTTATATGAGAACAAAACTTGGTCATTAGTACCTCTACCAGCCGAAAAAAAAGGCAATTGGTTGTCGGTGGGTATATAAAATTAAACGAACTTCAGATGGCAGTATCGAACGATATAAAGCGAGACTTGTTGCCAAGGGTTATACTCAGATTGAAGGAGTTGATTACTTTGAGACTTTTGCTCCTGTTGCCAAACTTGTCACAGTTCGAGTCCTTCTCTCCATTGCTGTAGCTAAACAATGGTCGTTACATCAACTTGATGTCCATAATGCCTTTCTACACGGGGATTTACATGAAGATGTATTTATGCAACTACCCCCTGGTTTTCGTCGTCAAGGAGAGACCCGCGTTTGCAAACTACAAAAATCTTTATATGGTCTTAAGCAAGCTTCAAGGAATTGGCATTCAAAATTCTCACAAGTTCTTCTTGATTTTGGTTTCACTCATAGCAATGCTGACCATTCACTATTTTGCTTGCATCACAATTCTAGCTCTGTGTTTCTTCTTCTTTATGTCGATGATATCATCATTACAGGTTCACATCTTCATCTTATTACTCTGGTTAAGGATTTTCTACACAAAAAATTCAAAATTAAGGACTTGGGACGATTGAAGCACTTTCTCGGTATCGAAGTTGCCACATCTAAAAAGGGTTTATTTCTATCTCAACGTCAATATGCTCTTGACATCATCTCTGATAGTGGTCTTACTGGTTCAAAACCAGTAGATTTTCCCATGGAGCAACATTTGAAATTCTCTCCATCACATGGTAATGCATTATCTGATCCTTCCCCATATCGTCGCCTTGTGGGTCGCTTAATTTATCTTACAGTCACACGTCCAGATATCACTCACTCGGTCAATATATTAAGTCAGTTTATGCATGCTCCTTGCCAATCTCACATGGATGCTGCTATTCGTCTTGTTCGTTACCTAAAGGCCACACCTGGGCAAGGTCTGTTTTTTTCATCTAATTCAGACTTCTCCCTTCGTGCTTATTGTGATTCAGACTGGGCTAGTTGTCCCATAACCAGACGGTCCACAACTGGTTATTGTATTTTTTTGGGTACTAGCATCGTTTCTTGGAAAACAAAAAAACAAAGTGTGGTTTCCCGTTCATCCGCTGAAGCTGAGTATAGAGCAATGGCAAATGCAACTTGTGAAATCAGTTGGCTTTCATATCTTTTGCAAGACATTGGCCTTCCCATTTCCGGATCAACTCCTCTGTATTGTGATAATCAATCTGCTCTTCATATTGCTTCCAATCCGGTTTATCATGAGCGCACTAAACACATTGAAATTGATTGTCATGTTGTTCGTGAAAAAATTGCTTCTGGTCTCATTAAAACTATGAAAGTCAGTTCAGTGAATCAAATAGCAGATATATTTACCAAGTCTCTTGGTAGAGATCAGTTCATGCACTTAAAAGCCAAGATGGGTGTTTCAAACTTACACACACCATCTTGAGGGGGAG
Source organism: Glycine latifolia (assembly GCA_013407115.1). NCBI lineage: Eukaryota > Viridiplantae > Streptophyta > Magnoliopsida > Fabales > Fabaceae > Glycine > Glycine latifolia. Next base: position 34,388,064 of record CM023960.1, read on the forward strand.
TGTTACGGGAGATTAATGAGATTAATCTTATCTATATCTTTGTATTTTAAATTGGTTTGTTATATATTTTAAATATAGGTTAGTTGGTTTGTTATATATTTTAAATATAGGTTAGTTGTTAGTTTGTTAGACATAATCTTATCTAGTTATTAGTTTGTTATCTAATTTGTTATACTTTGTAACCTATAAGTACAGAGTTTTATTATCAATAAAATTACTT
>CM023960.1:34388293-34456421 GCA_013407115.1 Glycine latifolia
TACACATTTCTATAAATATCTTCTTAACATGGTATCAGCCTAAGATCGATTCCTGTACACAGCAAGTAAAAGGTTTATACATTTATCCAATCACAACTATCATATATAATAGATTTTTTAATTTATGATAATTATTTTAAAAATCATATTAACATTGAATGACGATATAAAAATATTTTACAATAATAATGTATTATCATTAAACTTTTCTTTTATTAAACCAAAACCTCCTTTCTAGTTAAATAAAACTAAATGTCAAACTATAAACGTTCTAATGAGATATAAGTACTATAGATCGTTATTATTTAATATCAATATATTATTATTGATTTTTCACTGTACTTGACATATAGCATAGTCATTAACACGGTTTGAATATAGAGGAGGAGGCTAGACTCCAAATAACTGGTGAGCATTGAGTAAGATTACTTTTGATGAGAAATACTTGTGGAAATAAAATAAAAATACATAACATAATTATTTTATGTTAATTTAAAATTGAGTTTAATCAAAGTTGGTTCAAGTATAAAGCAGGACAAGTTCTTATTTTAGGCCTCTCAATTATAAAGTTTTTTAAGTATTAATATTTGAGTTTAATAAAAAAAAAATAGTATGATTTTAAGTTATCAACTAATTAAAAATCAACGTATATTACCATCGACTCATGACAAACAAAGGACAAAATGACTGGTGGTACATAGGAAGCAGAAGTCGTTAAGTACACATACTATTCCACGTTAGAAAATTGGCAGGAAAGATGAAAGAAAATCAACCTAATCTAGATAGGGCCAAGTTGAACAAAAGTATTGCTACTATGTTCATTGTTTTACAACCATGTGATGAGTTAGATACTTTAATAATATACAATTACTACTCACAAACGTAGCCCGTGCATCTACTCCATTTACAAACAAAACTGAGGGAAGGGCACACCTAGAACTCAATCTTTATTTTCCTTTGATTTGAGTTGTAATCCAAGTAGAACAAGTCCCACCGAGGTAAATACAGACAAGAACGTTGAGGAATAGAAAATAGCAAGCAATGCTCCCTTTAAAGACTGCAGCCGAACATTTAGTGAGGATCAGAAACCAGTAGTCAATAGAAACAAGTTGAAGTGATGCAAGCGAGAAGTTTTGTCAAACACCTTAGCAAGCCGCAAAGCATTGTCATTTGCATACTGCAATGAACTGTCAGGCACGTTTTGAACTCCCTGCGCTATTTGCCAACAAAGAATCCTATGTTCCAAATTTAAACAAGAATTGAGTTTTCCTTGTCTCCATCCTCTTATAAAAGTCAAGTTTAACTTGGAAAGCTTACCCAAAAACAAATCCAATTACAGCCCCAATATTGGCATTATCTGGTGTTACTTCAACCTGCAATTCTCCAAACTGCAATTGGCAACCATGTTACTAATTTTGCATTTCCAAAGTAATAGTTTCTTATTACATAAAACTTGCCAATGCCAGAGACAGAATAATTACAGACTTTCAGCACCCTAGTTTCCTCTTTTGGTTCTTCAACTATCACTGCTGACGCTGAACTAGCAGTCAGAACTCTACCAGCTACAATCATTGCTTTTGCAATCTGTGATGGTTAAACATTGCAACATATCAGTATTACTAAGATAAAAATCACTATTTCAACTACGATGACATAGATTCTGTGTATTTATGTAATTGTTTAGCCATTTTTTGTGTAGAGGTGACCTAATTGGATTCCTACTAGTGTGTTTTGTTGATGTCCTGAGATTAGGTAGTCTTTGGCCAAGCTTTTATGGTGTTCTATTCTCCTTAAAAGTAGAAGCTTCTTCAATTGACCATATTTTTGTTCTTTAAAAAAAGGTTACTTCTATTGTTCAGAGTTTATCTAAAACTGTGTTTGTCCTGACTTCTTTTGAAAACAAAAGCCCAAAAATAGCTATTTCAAATGCTACCTAGTAATCACACTTTAAGCTATGAAGTAAATATAACACCTATAAAGTTATTTAAGTGAAGTACTTTATGGTTCCCCAGTTCCTCTTTTGGTCCTAATAATAGCTTGATATAATAATATCCTAAATTTGTTTCAATACATTATATGTTTTCAAAGAGAAAAATAATTTTGAAAATAAATTAAAATCACATCACGGATATAGCAACAAACAAGAAAAAAGCAGAACCATTCATCCTGAACGGATATCAGTTAGTTATTCCCCAAAAAAATTCAATCATTTTCTCATTACATCAAATTATAAAGGAAGCTAGAGAATCACCAGCACGGATGGAGTTGAGTAAATACCTTTTGCGGCTCACCTTGGCCATACTGTCCCATTGATTGAAACCTTCTTCCAGCAGATACCAAACGCTTTCCAAGTGCTAAGCAACATAAAGAAAAAAGACATCTTCAAACTAAAAGCCTTTATAATTTTAGGGGAGGGGGTTGTTTGGAGGAAGTGTTCTATTAAAAGCTCATCGATTATTCTCTCATTGATTTACCTGATTTGGCATAACCCGTCAACTTGGCCTCAATCAAAGGGAGCTTTTTCACTAAAGAGTGGGAGGTTGATGTGTCGGCAAGTTCCCATGCTCGAGAGAGATTCAGCAAAGTCTCTCCCAACTCTTGGCCACACTGAGAAAGAATATTCATTTCCATTAAACAAATATACCCATTATACTATTTCGGAATGGAAAATACAGCAGCAGGGGTGGGGCAAACTTTTTCGGGATCCTGTTTAATATTTTCCTTTTTTAGAAAATGGGGCCCTCAATTGGCAATTTAAAAATAAATGACTCATTTAAATAAGAAAAATATTTTGCTCAATAAATATTACCAAATTACATTCCAAAATGTAAAAGTAGTAAAAATTGTTGTTGGTGGGAATTGAACCTTGGACCCTTAGTTATTAAAAATAGGCATTACCATCTCCTCTAATTTTCAATATTAAACATATGTTGCAGTAATTAATATTTGAGACCCATTATTTTTTGGGGCCTTGTGCGATCGGACACCTTGCACATGCCCAGAACCGGCCCTGTACAGCAGACACACATAGTAGAGAAATCTTTAGGAGACAATCAATGGATTAGCACTAGGTTACATACATGTGAAGCTCAAATGAAATGCTTCAAAATAACATCCATCAATATATTGATTGTGATGAACATAATAAAAAGCTAAGAAGGCAAGGTCAACCATTAGCATTGTAAGTTGTAATACTCAATGTTAATTTGAATCTGAATTGTGATTGCAAATTGTAGCTAGTAATAATTAATAAGTACCAACCTCATTTAAAACAGGTCCGTTTGAAAGATCGAACGCGGCGTCGTTTAGCTTCACAAAATTGAGAAAACATACATGATTCAGAGCAAAGAAGCATCTTTAATTTGTATTGATTAACAATGGAAACGATTGCATGATAATGCTGAGAACGGACACAGCAAAGCATTGCACGGAACTTACGTCTAATCGAAGATCACGGGGAAGCTTTGCAAAGTAATCGGAAGGAAGATCAAAACTGTCCTGCAGAGTAAACGCACATGAACTCTTCAATCACAAAATTTACAATAAAAAAGAAGTAATATTTTGTATTTCAGATGAAATTTGGAACCCACCCAGAAGGTTTAAAGAACAGAACGTTAAATTTGAAACATGGGAAATGAAAGACTTACAGCAACTTCTTGGAGAAGAGTTTGAGGGTCAGGTTCTATGGATTTGGGCGAGTCGGACTCAGTTAGAGCAAAACGCACAACTAGAGGCTTGGGAAGATAAACTGTATTAGTAGAAGAAACAGGAGTGGCTAATTTGAGTGAGGTTAGGGAAGCAAATTTATGGGTGTAATGGTGGGATATAGGAGTAGGTGCTATCGAAGACCAGAATTGAAGTGAAGCTGAAGCCATTGTTTTCTTCCCAACTTGGATTCAAGCTATGAAATCCAGTGTCAGCCACTGAAATTCCGATAGAAAATTTTAAATTAGCATGTGACTTATCTATTAATGGATAGTGGGTCTTTTTAATTTTATTTTTCAGTAATAACAAAACTCAATTGTTGTATTTGGGACGTTTATATTTACAGTTTAATGGTAACTGTTAATCACGTTTAATCATAATTCATTATTAATATAATTTTTAAAATAATTATCATAAAAATTAATAAATTTATAAAATATAGCGAATTATAATTGAATAATGATGTAAATGATGATGTAAATTTTTTTACATTATTAATTTATAATTATTTTTCTCTGACATTTAATTAAATTACTCTCAACTCTAATGTCTAATAATTAAAAAAGATAAAATAAAGACAATATTTAATTTTTACTTGAGTGTAACTTTCCAGAGTATAATCAAATTCAATTTATCGATGACTATAGCTATATACAGCCAGCAATAATGTGGTCTAAACAAGTTATCTAGAAAAAAACGTGGTCTAAACAAATTGGCATAATTACGTAAGGATGGGGATAAATGCAAGTGATAATTGGATGGATGTGCAACGCAATGGAAAGCAGCAGCGTAGTCATTCTGCTTGGACATGGGAGAAAGTGGAGAATGGCTACAATTCACCAGAGATTGCCAGATTGGGTTGTAGCTGATACATACAAAGTACAGACTCATTGCACGAATAAAAGACAAAAATTACGGATGCTCCTCGTTAACTCCATCCTTGCGCAAATCTCGACTTCAACGCCGCACTGATGAAGAACGGATGAATACATGCTCTTACCGAGAAAGTTATCGAATAAAAAGTGATATATATGTAAAATGATACTGATTTTTAATGGGGTGTCAATTGATTTTAATGAGAATGAGAAATTAGAGTATGAAAGTTAAAAGTTCCACTGCATAATCAGAGTCAAAGACAAAGCAAACAGACCGACTGAACTAAACTACACCAGATAACGATGCAATAATTTTGGCTCTTCGAAACATGAGATCCAAGACACAAATCATCAAAGATACGGCTCAATCCTGCTATCATCGTGATCCACGTGTCTTCTGTTTGTCATTTGTTTTTGCTTTCTTTGCAACAAAAAAATAATGCAGTAGGAAGAAAAAACGATACATATAAGATGCAGCAGCAATCCACCAATCAAGGTCCAACGTCTTGAGAAGTTCATATGCAAGACAGCAGCATTTAAACTATTTTTTAACTACCAGTCTAATATGAAACAAGTTCCATTCTTTGTTGAAAATTAAACCATGTCCTAAAATGACAGTAATCAATAGCCCTAAATTGAAAAAATACAATAAAGAATAAATAAAACCCTGCTCATAACACGAGTGAATTAAAATCCCGCGTTTGTGCTACTTTAAAAGTAGGCCAACTTGCAATGTAAATTACAGATTTGCTATAATTTCTCACCTAACAACAATGCATGTTAGTATATTTCTACAAAACAGAACAGATTCCAGCTTGATGAAGTATTCTAGTCAGCTTGCAGCCTTTGCAACCTTTCTTTGCTCAATTTGACCAGTTAACGGGCACTGCATCTCTGTCCAACTTACTGGAACCATAGTTGCACCTAAACAGAGAATGTACAACACATTTCAGGCACATGTTGATTCGATAAGGTATTTTCTAGGAAAAGACAAAATGATATGTAATACATCATTCCACAATGTGTCATAGTTATATATGCTTAAATGAAACAAACCATTTCAATATTGCCCAGCATTGATGAAAATCCCTATCTGATAAGTGCTCAGCCGATGAAAGTGTACAACTTATAATGTAACTATTAGATTTTATTTCAGCACTAGCTATAAAAAAGATGAATCAGCAATAAGCACGTAAAACAAACTAGAGAAATTAATGTGAAAATGCACTTAAAGCTTAACAGCGAAACTTCAAGCTGTGTTCACCAGACTAAAGTTGAAGTAGAATCTAAAACATTTATAATATCTTCTCTAATGGGGTCGTTTCATTCATAGCTAATTCAGATTCCAATAAAATCATCACAAGCCCAAAGCCCTATTAAGGTCAAACCTACCCACATCACTAATGACTAACTTATTCCACATACACGATGATAATTGTAACTGTGCTTAACAACTATTGCTGGCTGACAGTTTGATTCAATTTACTCATATCTGGGACACATTGTGGGGAACATCCAAATAATTCTCATAAAAATTAAATATGTATTTATCCCCTTGCTTTAGTAATACTAGACCTATCATCCAAGATAAAATATTCCATGAAGAATCCAAGGAGAAACGTGCAGACTTAGAGGGAGTTTCCAGCAAACCCAAATGCACTTTTTGTTCTTATTGTCTCCCTTCCCAAGGAGAAACATGCAGAAGAAAAACTAAAGTCCCTGAATAGCCAGAAAAAGGGAAAAACAGATATCTTCTGCATAATAAACTAGACTTGAGTAATACACAGCAACCCATATAAAGAAGCAATCACATAAGTCACTAACATTAACATACTAGAGGGACTAGCAACAAACTATAACCACAACCACTTATACGGGTTTAACTCCCAGAATATTAGCAAAATCTCACCAGCAATGCTTTCTGCAGAAACAACACCAAGTTCATTCTTTGCAGTAGATAGAAAGTATGCCCGTGCATCTCCAAGAGAAAGCTAACAAAAACAGATTGAGTTAAGGTGGTATTCAAGTAGCAACCAATTGATTCAAGAGCATTGGAAATTTTGAAATCAACTAATTAAAACTCTTAAAAGAAAGTAATAATACCACAAGAGCTCTAACAATGTCACCGGGATGAAAAGACAAGTGCATGTCAACTTTATCAATCTCGGTTGCTCTAACATCTTGCTGCCTGTCATCAAAATAAGAATTATAAATTATAAACACTCAGAACATTTTTAAACATAAAACTCTTATTCAAACAAAACGATAGTCATGACATAGAGTTAACCATGCATATATAAAGTAAATCAAACCAAAAGATAACGAAACTCTAAGCATACAAGACCTAGAATGACTACATTACAATTCCTTCAATCATTAGCTTCCTTTTCGTTCCTCCAATGTAATTGCCAAAGTCAAGTCACTCTAAAGCTACAAATGATAACTTGGAAGGTACAAGAACAGCATACCTAATAATGCCAGTGAATTTTTCTCGAACAGACTTTGGTCCAACACACATAATATCAGCCGAAGCGGACCGAGCCATCACTTTGGTGACCTAACAAAGAAGCAAAAAACATGTGGTTCAAGCCAAAGAAAGAGTAAGGAGAAGCCCACACGTAGCAATAGGTATATACCCGGGCAATGACGACAGATCCAGGCTGTGGAACAGGTCCATGGGCCTTGTGACCAGTTACTTCAACAGTCGGTCTCTGCATATGATTTCAGTTCAGCTTCAAATTAAACTAAGAAACAAAGCAGATAAGTAGTTTGATGGATTCATTGGGTATGAGCAGTTAGTAACCAAACCCTACCTGGTCAGAAGAGTCCGGCGCGGGAGGTATGGTGCGGCGGAAGCCGGTTAGGGAGGCGTAAACGGTGTTGTTGTGAAGCGCCGCGTATGATCCTCTTCCAGCTTTGATGTCGTTGGTTCTACCCAACACTTCCCCCGGTGTTACCATCACTGTTTCTTTTTCTTCTTCCATTAACGACGTTCTTCGCCGCTCCCTACACAAGTAGTACCACCCTTCCACTTCTTGGGCTAAGCCACTCCAAAATAACTATTCATGGACCGGCCCTTTTTTAATTTAATACAATCAAATAATTTGATCTAATTCTCGTTATTTCATTATTATTTTTTTGGGCAAGATTATTTTTAGGTTTAAATAAATGTTTAATTGCTTTTTAGCCGGGATGACAATAAATAGGTCGAGATTGGATAAGCAATCACAAAAATTACTAATGAATGACCGTTCAGTAAAAAAAAAAAAAAAGAAGAGATTAATGACTCAGATTTAATGCCATGTGTATAATTTTTAGTAAAAAAAAAATAACATAATTTGTGTATTTTATTTTGATTATTTATTACTTAAAAAATTGATTATTTATGATAATATGTGTGTGGCTTAATTAATATTTTTGGTCCTTATAAAATACACATGCATCTTTTTGTTTTTAGTCTTATTTATTATTATTTTTTTTTAATAAAACATGATCTTTTTCCTCGTTTATTTTTTTTCAGACCAATTTTATATCTTCTAATCCTATGTATTTTGTTTCAATTCGATCTTGTAATATCAATTTTTTTTTTTTCATTTTGATCCGTATCATCACTTAATTTTTGTTAAGTATAGTACTGATGTGTGGCTCATGGAAGGTCACATCACCAATTAACAGTGGCCAATTATAAAGAAGAAGAAAAATGTTATTGGCATCGTTTCAAAAAAAATTTTTATTATAGGAACAACTTCAAAAAATTATAAAGACTAAAACTAAAATATAAATAGAGAAATTGATCTTTTACGTGAAGATGAATATAATATATATAGAGAGAAAAGCAAACATTGCTAATGCCTATATTTTTCCTTAGGGAAGAGAAAGAGGATGATTAATGCCTATACCAATGTATAATGTGTTTGATTTTTCGTTTTGAACTGATTTTCTGTGTTTTACTTACATGTGATTTTCGGAAGTTAATAATTTTAACTTTAACATGCCAAACCTGATTCTTCTATTTTCGGAGTGTTTTGAAACATACTAGCTAATAAATAACTAATAATATGAATTAAAATTTAAAACAATAAAATCTGTTATTGCATGAACTAATTTAAGTAAAAAAAAAAGTTACGGGAACTAAAAAAAAACACGTGTATCTTACAAGAATCAAAATGTTAATTATAGTTAAGAATCGGTCAAACTAGTTTGACCACAGCAAGAAATATTTATTTTGAGGAAATTAAGTTCAGAGTGCTTCCTATGCCATGTGTTTTTGCCGTTTCCAATTCGTAGAATCGAAATCAAGTGGACATGCATGTAAAAAAAAAGAAAACAGCACTGACATTAAATTTCATTGCTCCTTGAATTTTCCCATTCAGAAGGCATCCATCCGAAAGGCAACCCTATTAAAAAGACAAAACGCATTTCTAATCCTAGACCTAGCTAGAGGCATCCCATAGTTGAAATTAAAGACAATTTTATACACCGGCAAATAACAAATAAGCTCAAAGACGCATATAGATATATATAGATAGGAAAATACTAACTGATGTCTCTTAAAGAATATTAATTAAAAAACTTAAGATAAAAATATTTTTGTTTAAAAAATATATGTATATATTTATGGATTTTTTATGTTTTTCTATATGATTTACACATAGGTATTTTTTTTCTTTTAGTTTATTAACTAACAATCTAAAGAAACCAGTTAAAAAGAGCCACGTAGATATGGGGTGTCCTTTATTCGGCGCTAAGGGTCAAATGAGACATCATCGGTGCAAATCTGGTTCAGCACATTGAGCATCGATTCGTAATCAATAAAGAGACGTCGCGCGAAACATTTGCCTCGTATAATTTTGCACATGTCATAAAGCCTGAGATTTTTAAGGTCGTGGTTGTGGAATCACATGCAAAAAGATCAAAGCTAAAGGAGGAGCATCGTTATTCGTTAGACAGTTCCAAAGCATCTAGTTCGGATAAACTCCAACGGTAGCTACTATAGCTAGGATTCACATGCATGTCACTCAACGAACCTCACCTCCTTAATTTTTCTATCAACCAAATTACTCCGGGTACTGCTATTGGATTTCCGATAAAATAAGGCAAGCCCCAAGCTTTTCCTTGCATATATGAGGGTAAATAACAGGAATAATAAATGGCCTAAAATTTAAAGCTGACCAGTCAAAGAAAGCATTCGCAGCATGGAAAATGCACAAGGTGCAAATGCATGCTCCTTCTTTCTTTCCTAGCTAGTTATACATTTTTTAATCAAATATGCAGAGGCAAGGAGAACTTTGAACATTGAATTAACAAGAAATATTAATATTATAACCCTAACATATATTCCTTAATTTGAAAATCTATCTCTCACAAAACCAATAGTAAGTAGTAACTAACCTTTATTAGAATTTCTTTTCCTAACGAATATTAAGCACGATAAACAATATTAAAAAAATCAAATATTCTTTAGCTCTATCATCTTTCATCACAATCATTCAGAGGATGGTGTAGTGGAAGAAGACTCGAACTTGTAATGCTTGTCCACTGCAATGGATACGTCCCACGTGCAACTAAGTCCCTTGGGTATGGTGACAAGGTCCCCCGCACCAAATTGTACAAATTCAGACGAACCTTTTGGGTAAACCTTCACTTTCCCTCTCAGCAAATAACACGTCTCTTGGGCATCGAATTTGAGCATGAATTTCCCAGGAGGACAACCCCATCTTAAAAAAAACACATAATTTCATTGGATCCGTTGATTAATATATGCATAGTTAAGAAGAAATTGATATATCTTGTTATAATTAAAGTACCTAATAAAGGGAAAGGCATGCAAAAAAAGAAAGAAAAAGACTCTAGCAATGATCTCTATTAAATTAATATGTCTTGTTCACTCACTTGGGCCACGAATTTATACCCAGCTCTGATAATCTTGATTTGGAAGGATTGTGTTCCACTGTGATAGTTAGTTCTGAAGATGACCCTGGTGTTGATGTCGATGCCATGGACATAAAAGAAGTTGAACAGAGGAAAACAAGAGAAGAGAAAAAAAAAAACACAGGAGTCCAGAATCAAACTGTTGATTAAAAAAAGTGGTTGGTTTGCTGCTCAGATTATATATATAAGGGCACTGGTCAGAAGTAGAAAAATGGAATTTTAACTGATCAACTAGTTGCATTGATCTTAATTTATCTATGTTTTAAAATGACTTGCAAATATACTAATAAATTTATATACTCTAAATTTATTATTGTAATGCAAGTCAAATAACTAGTTTTTTTTAGAGGCACACCCATTAATTAGTTTGATAAATATAAATACTCAATTTAAAATTTAGCCACAATTATGATTTTTATTCTTTTCCACGATTTGATTAGTGGGAATTTTTATTTATGTTATAATTATTGTAATTATAATCATAATTATTCAATTATGTCATCAAATTTTCTTTCATGAAAGATTTAAATTATTATTATTTATACATTTAAAAATTGAGAACAAAATTAAAATATATAATAACTGTTAACGCAAAACATGTTGATTAATTAACTAGCTTTGATAAAGATATGGGTTGGATTTGATGGTGTGGTGGGATGAGTGTGAACAATAGTCTCTCATACTAGTTGTATTTATATAGTTAGGTGAACTAGAAATAAATTAGAACAATTTATTTTTATTATTATAAAGATATTTTAACTTAAAGTATGATCCTACCCTACTACTTACTTGTCTTTATCATTAGATATTCATTTAATTTTTGCTTTCAATTCATAGTAGATTTAACCCATTAAATCATAATATAATATAATAGTTGAGAAAATAATAATTTATATGCCATACTTAAAGATTAAAATAAATTTGAAAAATCATTAACCTTAAATCTTGAATTGAAAAATATTTTTGGAATACTGGTCTACAGTCTACACTAATAATAAATCTATTTAATAAATTTATTCATATATATATGCCAGTTTATAATTTCATACCTTTCATACTAATAATAGATAATAAACGACTACATGCTAGTTTTTAACCTCACGTTGATACGTGTCCTAGGAGAGATATAGGGAAGGAGAACTTTAATATATAATAATAGTAATAGAATAGAGAAGTGTTTATACGAAGAAAGAAGAATCTTTTGATGGGTATGTTTTCATATATAATATGCTAGTTTTTAACCTCACGTTGATACGTGTCCTAGGAGAGGAGAGAGAGGGGAGGAGAACTTTAATATATAATAATAGTAATAGAATAGAGAAGTGCTTATACAAAGAAAGAAGAATCTTTTGATGGGTATATTTTCATATATAAAAACTTTCTATTCAGCAATAATATATACATATAACTTTCTGTACAGTGCTCTAAATGGAATGGAACCGTTGATTATTATGAGATGTAACAATTTTACTTCTAAGTTCAAAATTATTGTATGGGTGAACACAATGATAGTTCCCTTAATGTAGTACAAATATAAAGGGAAGGAGAGCTGAAAACGTGCTCCAAACTGCTATTCTGTGAATATATTTTTCAGCAAGTGCCCACTCATGGGATAAGAACTTAACATTATGACAACTGATAATTTAGATCAAGGATTGACATAATGGAGACAAAACGCTGGTCAGTGACTGAGAAGAATGTTCAAAAATGGAAACATCACAGAATGCAATGGCTACAAACATGACCCACACCCAGATGCCTTTTGTCTTGCTTGGAGGCCGGTAGCATCGTAATTCGGTGGTGGACTGGGTCAGGGACGCCACTCAAATTAATTGTAACGAATCCTCTTTTTCTTGTATTTACATTCATTCATTAACATGTTTTATTATATTTATATACTGACTTTGCTTAATTTTGCTGGTTGTCATGGATTTTTTTTTATTCAATGGTTGTCGTGGATCTAATTGCGAGTTTGTATTACTTTACCTTTAGAAAAATAATTTTTTATAATTTATTGAGAGATGTAGAATAAATATATTTTTTTAAAAAGAAACAAGTTTTTTTGTCAATAAAAAAATTACTTTAATCACAGTCATGAAGCTTTTCCTTTTGAAAATAAATTTCGTCTTTGGCCTATTTCTCTCTAGTACGTACTTTTAGAAGTCATTCGACCTTAATATGTCCTTTGGTTTGTTAAGTTTATAGAGTTGAGATCAATATCTTTCATTGAGGCATTGGGCAATAATAATAATAATTCATTATCAAGAGGTTGTACTTTTTCATTGAGCAATGATCATAAATCTATCATTAAGGGAAATTGTTGAACCAGAATTGATTCCCCATATCGCTGAAGCCAACTATGTTAAATATCCATATATATTATTAAGTTCTGTTCAGGAGCTTGTGAAAGCTGCTTATAACCTGATTCTACTACTTCAAAGTACACAACAGTTCTATATGACAAAAAATATTGTCACGTAAAATTGCTAATAATACGGCTAAAACATATATAACCTTTAACAATATTCGAATACATATATAACCTTTAACAATATTTGAAAAACGTCGTCAAATATAAATAAATGCAAATATATTTTTATAATATTTTATTAGATGTTGAGTATAACCCATATTACCAGAGGCGGATCTTCGTTGAGGGCAACACCGAAGAGAAGGAGAAGACAGCTCATAATAACAGCAATGGAAACCTGAAAGAAAATGCAGAAAACGCAAACCAGCAGGGCAGCAACGAAGAAGAAGAGGAGAAGCTAGGTTTGTGTTATTTGGGCTTAATTTGCTTTCTGTACCTACTTTTTTTCTTTCTGCAGTTTCATATTACATTTTCAAAATGAGCTTTTGAGTTTTAATTTAGGTAGTTGTTATTTACAGTCTTTTTTTATTATTAATACGCTTTACTTGTATTATCAAATTTAATTGTTATTTTGGATTTTTCAATATAGAATTATGGATGAATTTTTTTAATCAAATAATTTTAGTTATATACATATATATAATATAATTTTAAGCGGATTCATAACCTTGTACATAAAACATTGATTTAAATTTTCTTTACAAAAAATTTTTTCGAGGGCGCTGCCCCCGAACCCCCGCCACTAAATATGAGGACATAAATTTTTTTTTAAAAGCTTTGAGTGCCCCCCTTAAATTATTTTATGGATCTGCCCCTGCATATTACTAGAGTTTTTTGGTAATATTTTTAAGTTTTAGTAACATACATTATACACAACATTTGATAAAATGTTACAAAAATATATTAATAACATTTATTCATAATTTGATGATATTTTCTAAATGTTGTCAAAGATTTTTACCCAACTCAACTTAACTCGTTCATGAACGGTTCGGACCAACGGGTTACCCATTTAACTTTTTTTTCTTAGAATTACTATTTTATATCATGATTCTTTCAAATATCCAATACAATTAACACAAATTATCAAATGTATGAAAGTAGTAAAATTGATTCATTTAATATCGCCAACATAATATTCTAAAATAGACTTATAATATAAATTAAAACAAAAGATTCTTGAACAAGGTTTACTATAATAGTCTGAATCGCAACTATTTCTTACAAACTAAGTTTTGCTATAATCAAATTTGCTGAAACAAACAAATGAATAAAATATGATTCATTAATATTATAAACATGGTAAACAAAATATGAAAAAAAATGTGAAACAAATAACAATATACCTGAAACTAATACATTAAGAAATTTCAGCACACTTGCAGTTTCAACACTTGGAGTAGCAGTATTTAAAGTCAAGCCAAACACAATTTGAAAGTTGTTATAAGACGTGTATATTAATTGATTATCCCCTCGTACATTATGGTTATTGAAAGTTGTTATAAAAGTTTGATATAACGCAATTTGTGTCATGTGATATTATATGAATAATATATCGAGAGTAACTACAATATACTCAAAATACTTAAGTACTCTTTCATGTTTACACATATATTACATGTTATTATTCTCAACACAAGTGAAACCTAATGTGTCAGTCTTACCTTACGGAATGTAAAAAATGTTTTGTTGAAAAAGAAAAAGAAAGCAAAGAGGAAAACCTGATACTTAATCGATTTGAGATGAGAGATAACAGAGAAGGAGCTGGTGCAGAAGCGCGACGAAGGAGATGAGATGAGAAAGAACATAAGCGCAAAGATGAGATGAGATGAGAGAGAATAAAGAAGCACGTAAGAAAATGAAACATAAACAGCTAAACCCACATTTACAGTACCACACAGTCCACACCTTCACAGCAAAGATGAGATGATTATGGGTTGACCTTCATTCGGCCCACACATTTACAGTACATCACTTTTTTTTATTGTCAAATTATTTTTTTAGTTTTTAAATTTTATTATATATATATATATATAATAAAATTTATATTTTTATTATGAGTTTACGGATCAGGTCAACGGATCAACAAATCTATAAATTTAAATTCATGATCTAACCTGTACATGAACGATTTTGATCGGTTTGATTTGATTTTGACCCAAATACATAAATAACTCAATCTAAACTGTTCGAATCAGTTCAGATTCACAATTGACCCGTATATGTGAATAACCCTAAGTTTGAGGAGGTTCCTCTCAAACTTACCCATGTGAGCGGACTATGGTTGTTAAAAGTTGGAAATGGTACTAGTATGTCATTTTGCATAGATATTTCTTGGATACTCTTAACCATAATTTTTTTTTTTCTTCACTCTCTCGTCACCTTCAAGGACACAACATTAAAAGGAGCCTTTATCAAAATTGGGCAAAACATCAAAAGGAGCCTTTATCAAATATTATCTATATATAGGTATATGACAGCTGACTTTAATTGCCAAGCAGTGGTAATTTAAATTTTCTTATGTTCTCTCATTATAGAATTCATTATTAAGATGAGAAGAGGAGTTATCACCTACAACTCCACACAAGCATGCCTAACTATGAGGAGGGCCCAAACATAAGGCTGGATAAGTAATTGTTTTAGGTCTCCCAACAAAAGTTATTTATCATTGGTGTTTTTTTTTACTCCTTCTCACTTAAAAATCAATTAATCATTAATTTTAATCAAATAGATTGTCTCTTAATATATCAATTCTCACCAAATTTAAAATTAATTAGTCATTAATTTTAATCAAATAGATTGTCTCTTAATATATCAATTCTCACCAAATTTAAAATTAATTAGTCATTAATTTTAATCAAATAGATTGTCTCTTCATATATTAATTCTCACCAAATTTAATTTAATCCACATTCTTAAATTAACAAGGTCTTATCTCAAAATTTGTTTTGGACTTAAAAGATATATTGGATGGGCACAGATATTTATTGAAAATAATCGTCGTCAATGTGTATCCTTTGCACTGATAAATTTTTTTAATTGTGCCTTATGAATTTGCATTTTCATCAGTGGCGAAGCTCTTTGCAGCTGAGAGTTGGTTGTGTTATGATTGTATTGGAACTATCATTGTTTAACTATTTTATTTTGCTTTGCTATCAAGGTAGGCTTGAGATTACTTCACTTTCTGGTGGTTCCGACATTTTCTAAATGAACTTGAAGGAAGAACTGGTGGTCTCAGTGTATAATCGCCTAAAAGCTGCTGGTCCTGTTCAGGTAATTTCACAAATGATTAATCATTAATGAACTTTGGTAGTTTGGTGAAGGGGACCTTCTTGATGAAAGATGCAAAGGCTAGTCTATATAAATGAGGCAAATGACAGCGATGATGATCCTGAAATTTAAATCAGCAAAGAGGGTAAGGCCCATTCAAATAATGTGTCATTTTGGTATGAGTGTGAGGACAAAAGATTCTGTGAAAAATGCCAAGGTCAGTTAAAAATTTAGAGAAGGATCTGTTTTCACCACCCCAGTTAATTAGTTTGGACTGACTTAATTTTCTTGGAAAATTAGACCTTCACCATTATTTTGAACTGCTGAAAAATAGTAAGGTTATGTGGATAAATCCAAGTATACCTAGAGTGAGCAACAAGGGTGATGTAGGCCAGGAGCAGGACCCCGCAAGTTGCTAAATGTTAGTTCAAGAGTCTCAGTATAATTAATTAGTTAGTACTAGCAGTAGAAGATTAAGAGAGCAAGCGATGAACTTTGACCAAGCAGAACAAAAATCACATCAACTTTATTACTCAATGGTGTGTTACAATTTATAAAAAAATATTTAATATATAAATCTTTTGAATAGTTTACATGAATGAGATGAGCTTTGACCAAGCAGAATAAGTTTGATTTTCCATCCAAATGTCTAGATGAGCTTAAAAGAAAGAAAAGTGTTATATGATGAGATGAATAAACTGCTTTTTTTTAAGAAAGTAAAAAATAGTTTTTTTAACATATTTTTCCATTCGAACCATTATTGGTCATCATATATTCATGAAAATTTTAATATAAAGTTTTCGTATCAAATTTTTAGAAAAGAAAAATATGAATGATTATATCGAAATATAACAGATCCTACTGAAATTGTAAAATAATAACTTGGAATTCGGAAACTATTAAAGTCACATAAGGAGACTTTTTGAAATTTGCTAGCATCAATATTTTTTTATCTAATTTTTAAATATTTTATTCTCAAGTTGGAACTCAAAATTATTAGTTAAATTAAAATAATTTTATACCAGTTAACAATACCCTCAATAGTTTATTTTTATAGAACACTCTCAATAGTTGTGAAAGTAATTTATATACCATTTAAATATTTAATAACATCACGATATGTTGATTTTTTAAAAAAAAAATATATTTTCACACGTGATGTTCAACATCGGAAAGTCGTTGAACAAACCAGTCGTTGTTGTCTTGACACTTTTCGAAAGTGCCGCTACCTTTTGTTATTCAACTGTGCAATGGAATATTGTGGAGAAAATATTGTCTTCTCGTATGTTATTTTTTTTATCGACTAGTGTTAAGTTATTCATTTGTTAATTTTGTTAGTGAGAAAGATTAAAACACGTGTTTTTTCTTTTTAATATATTTTAAAAGAGTGAAATTCTATAAATATCAAAATTAGAATAATAGCATTATTTTTACGAATCTTTCTACTATTTTATAAAAAAAAGTATTCATGAAGTAAATATATTTAGTTTTTATAAATATATAAAAAAATAAAACTTTCACCTAATTAGTAATAGAATTAAATGAGAGGATCACGACACTTATAATAAGTGTTAAGTTATATATCTTTCATGTGTTTAATATATGAGACTAATTATTTTTCCTTGTAATGTCCTTTTTCAAGTCTTTTGCAGTATTCGATCTCGTCATATCTCGTCATATGTTGAAGGATGAGATATATATAAAAAATATTTTGACACCCAAGTAAGATTTTGGTTCAAAGCAATAAATATTAGTAATAAAATGAGAATGAGTAATTTTTTTTACCTCGAAAATCTCACTTTTATTTATATAAATCTTCCTGAAATTTTAAGATGATTGTCATATTAGCTAATATAATCCTAAAAGTGATTAAGGAACTTAATCCACATTACTCTTTTAAGTGTTCCATTAGGACTTTAATGGACTTTGATACATGTATGTATGTTGGCTGATTACCTAGTAGAGTATGACCATCAGGTATCTGACGACCTAGATATTCGATTGGTTGAATATCTATCCAATATAGATGTAGTTACGATAAAAATTAAAAAAAGTTGCAATGTTATAGTGATTATAAGTGCAAAAATTACTAAAAAAATGATATAATTATATAAACAGCAAATATATTTAAAACTATTTATTCATCGAATCTAATGTCTAAAGGATGTTAATTTATTTGAAATGTAAAATATTATTATACTAGTCTAATAACATAAACTCTCTTATTCAAATAACAAATCATAGTAAAACTTTAGCTAGGGTTCATTATAGTTTTGTTTCCTAATTTTTTTTCAGATTTATGTTTTTAGTCTATAATTTAAAATTTGACTGGTTAAAATTATTAAACTTTTATCTACTATTACTTTAATATTTGGATTCAAGTAACAAAGACGTTGATAATTCAATAACTTATTACATTATTTTATTATTAGGAAGTATGATGGAATAATAATATATAATTTGTATTTAGTAAACTAAGTTTTTAATCTCTTATTTGTTGAGACCAATTGATGACACAAAAATTGTTGATAAGATATTAAAGTCATAATTTGTCAAAAATATTATGTGTATCTATCCAATTGGATTATTTTATGACATGATGGGTTACTTTATTAATATTATTATTACATCATGAGTTAACATGTTACTTGAATAAATAGACTAAAAATAATGGTAGAAAAATTTTAAAAATTTTCACTAATCAAAATTTAGATTAATACTATAATCGATTCAAAATAAACTAGGGATAAAAAAATACTGTAAACCGTAAAAATTTGTCGCAATCATTACAAAAATTATATTGTTATATATACGCAGTAAAATAAGGGAGGGATATCTTAATTCTTAAAGAAGCTACACCCTATTTATATAATATTTCTTAGAGTAGCCGTTATAAAGAGTTGTGGTGGCTCTCTTTAAGTTTAAAACAATCTATTTGATTTTTTTTTACCGAAAATAATAATAAACTATTTGATTTGGTCACCTATGTAGAGTTGTTTTTATAATAAATTCTTAAAAATTTGTTAAAAATATATTAGGTAAGAGCTTTTAAAGTATTACGAAATTAAAATGAAAACAATTAATACATTAAAATCTAGAATAATATTTATTATTTATAAGTAATTTAAAACTTAAAATATTTAATATTTTTTGGTAAAGATAGAATTTTTTGGTAATGTTTAAAATATTTAATAAATACAATTAGTGTAGTAAAATTCGATTACTACTTAATGTAAAATCCCTTTGTATATATTTTTGTGTGTACTTATATTAATATTGATCCGACATTGTATTCGATTTTCACATATAAATAAATACTAATGTGGATTATTAAATGATTTGTCATTTATTAATTACATTAATATATTTATTAAAAGTTGTTACAAATGTTTAATAATTCATTTTAATTTTAATAATTATTAATGGATTTGGCTGCAGTCAAATAAGAACAGTTTAAAATGAAAGGAAAATACATTCATGCCAATTTATATTAAAATAAAATTAGTTATATTTAAGTTAATGATAAATATATTATTGTATTTTTATTTATACATTTATTTACTTCAAATATCATAACAATTCTCGAAACGAATGTAAATATTTTTATGTTATTAATTAATTAAAAATATGTTAATTGTTAAAAATAATTTATTATATAGAACAATATTCAATTAAATAATACCAAGTTTGTATTTTTTCTATATTTCAATATTATATACTCCTTCCGTCTCATTATAATTGTTATGTTAAATTATTTTACATAAATCAAGAAAATTAATAAAATAGACAAAAAATAATAACAATTTTATAAAATTAATATTACAAGGAATTTAAATAAAAAATAAATAATATTACATAAAAATTAAAATAATAATTATTTTAAGATAATTTTTTTCTTCTTCGAGATAATTTTATGGGAGGGAAGGAATATATTCTTTCTGTTTTTAATATTTATAGTCCGTGATAAAGATATTTCTCATGATACTGTAATCATATAAATGGAAGTTATCTCACTTTAATTGTAAAAAGAAAAGAAAAGAAATCCTTCGCGGCACCGACTTTAAAAACAGACATAGGCTTCTACAAGTCATGCATAGGGTGATAGGCAGTAGCAGAGGATGTTTGATGCACAGCACAGCCAGAGCCACAGAGCAACTGTACTAGAGGATGTTGGATTTGGGTTCACGAACTCAACTTTATAAAATATTATTGGGCCCCATTCTCTAAACACTACATACACTTTCCTTTTCTTTGCTTCTCTCTTTTATTTTCTTACACAAGAAAGAAAGAAAGAAAGAAAAGGGAAGATCTCCAAGGGATTTCTGCTCGATCTGCATCCTTGTCTTTTCTTCAACGCGTTGATTTCTGCAGATTCGCTCAAGTCTGGTATGGTCCGTGAACCTTTCTTGTGTTTCTCCCCTCGCTTTTGCCTCATGTTATGAGATTTGTCAATATAAGCGATTTTTTTCGTGGGTGGTTTTCAAAGCCCACTGACTTGGTGCCATGGAAATCACTCCTCCTCCTCCTCTTCTTCTTCTGCTGTTGTTGTTGTTCTTTCTTTGTTATCTTGTTCTCTGTGTTTCTGCCACCGATGTAGAATTTGACAACTGCAACTGCGATGACGGGGAAGGGATTTGGAGCATACATAGCATACTCGTTGGCCAAAAAGTCAGCGATTTTTTCATTGCCGTTGCTTATTTTTCCATACCCATTGAACTCCTTTACTTTGTTAGCCGTTCAAACGTTCCATTCAAATTGCTCTTCCTTCAATTTATTGCCTTCATAGTGCTCTGTGGCATGACCCATTTACTCAATGCTTATTCTTATCATGGCCCTCCCTCCTTCCAATTGCTGCTCTCCCTAACCGTCGCTAAATTCCTCACTGCTCTTGTTTCCTGTGCAACCGCTTTAACCCTTCCCCCTCTCATCCCTCTTCTCCTCAAAATCAAAGTTAGGGAGCTTTTCCTGAGGCAGAATGTGATGGAGCTTGGCCAAGAGGTTGGGATGATGAAGAAACAGAAGGAGGCAAGCTGGCATGTTAGGATGCTCACTAGGGAAATTAGGAAGTCTCTTGATAAGCACAACATCCTCTACACCACCCTTGTTGAGCTTTCTAAGGCATTGGATTTGCATAATTGCGCAGTTTGGATGCCGAATGAGGACCGGCGAGAGATGCACTTGACTCACGAGTTGAAAACCAACTCTGCCAAGAATTTTCAGAATTCTATTCCGGTGAACGACCCTGATGTGTTGGAGATAAGAAAGACCAAGGGGGTGAAGATTTTGAGGCCCGATTCTGCTCTAGGAGCTGCGAGTAGTGGTGGCTCTGCGGAGTTGGGTGCTGTGGCAGCTATTCGCATGCCGTTACTTCATGTATCAAATTTCAAAGGAGGGACACCCGAGTTGGTTGAGACGTGTTATGCTATACTTGTTTTGGTTCTGCCAAGTTCAAGCACTAGGGTTTGGACCTGCCATGAGATGGAGATAGTTGAAGTGGTTGCTGATCAGGTGGCTGTTGCCCTGTCTCATGCGTCTGTTCTGGAAGAGTCTCAGCTGATGAGACAGAAGCTGGAAGAGCGGAACCGAGCGTTGCAACAGGCTAAAAAGAATGCAATGATGGCCAGCCAGGCAAGGAAGTCATTTCAGAAGGTGATGAGCCATGGAATGCGGAGGCCTATGCATTCTATTTTGGGGATGCTTTCATTGTTTCAAGAGGATAATTTAAGGTCTGAGCAGAAGATTATTGGTGATACAATTTTGAAGGTTGGCCATGTGCTCTCCAGTTTGATTAATGATGTAATGGAGATTTCGGAAAATGAAAAGGGAGGCTTTCGGTTAGAGATGAAACCTTTCCTTCTGCATTCGATGATGAGGGAAGCTGCTTCCATTGCCAAGTGTTTGTGTGTTTATGAAGGGTTTGGTTTTGAAATTCATGTCCAGAAGTCTTTGCCTGAAACAGTTATGGGTGATGAGGCAAGGACTTTCCAAGTAATTTTACACATGATTGGTTATTTATTGAACATGAATGACAAAGGGACTCTCAATTTTCGAGTTTTTCTTGAAAGTGATGGTGGAGACAGGGATGATAAAAATATTGGAATATGGAGATCAAGCAGTCAAAATGAGTATGTACATATAAAATTTGATTTTCAGATTACTGAGAGTTCTCAGTCAGACAAAGCAATTTCAACAATACATTATACTAGTAGGAGGCAGTACTACAACAATGAACCTAAGGAGGGCCTGAGCTTCAGCATGTGCAAAAAGTTGGTACAGGTAGATGCATCATTATCCAACTCTAATTTGTGTATCATCATCTATTTGATTATAGTCAGATGTATACTTTCCCTGTTAACTTTTTGGTAGTAACTTATAAAGGACACATTCCCCCTCCTCTCTAGTGAATTTATTCGGTCATCCATTAACTGTATAAATTATTAGCAGTTAGCTTTAGACCTTAGAATTACATTTGTTAAACTAATAATTTGGTCCTTATTGGCGACACTCGTTTATGAATCAGTTCCTGTATGAAAAAAAATTGAAGTTATAGTCCATATACATCTTATTGCTTATTAGTACACATTGGCCCCTGCTTTTACGATGTTTCTTAAGTTTTAGTACCTATATGCCCTTATAGCCTTATAGGGACAAAAACTTAAGCTTTTTTCATACAAGGACTGATTCTTAAGTGAGTGTCACCTATAAATAAGGACCAAATGGTTTGTTTAACTAACTACATTTTATGCTTATAGGATGATGTTTGGTTTGACAAATTTGCTTGCGGACCTGAATTTTCAGAATTATCCAGTGTGGAATTGTTTATGATGTTGGAAATGGGTGGTGAAACTATCATAATAAATTAGATTGGGTGATATTGCTGACAGATCAGATTTAATAATACTTAGGAAGCTTTCCTCTCAATAAATCTTGTGCTTGGTTATGTTCTAAACCAATATGCATATTATCATGGTTGCTTGTGTGCTACAAAACACAATTTTGCCTTGAAAGTTTGCTTGCCTCTCGTCAGATTCTGCTTTTAGCTCTAATTGGGAAAATAATTCTGGGGATATCAAGTTGAATTTCAGTTCTGAAACGGCTATTGACATCTGCTGTTTCATTACAATGATTTTTGGTGCCCAAATAACCTTTTTTTCCTAGAGATGAATTTGAGATTTGATGCATCAAACGTTTGAACCCAGAAGAAATAAAATAGCACAACCTTTTCACCTTCTACATGCCATAAAATTTTTGGTTATCACCTTAGCATTTGCAAGTTATATGTAGAGCATGGTGCTTAGTAGTGGAATCATTGTTCCTTGCTTTTCATGTTTGCATTAAGCTTAATTTGGCTCATATGTTGCTGAGTAATAGTGGCACCCTAGGATGCTCAAAGGGGATCTCTGCTCCAAATTGACCATGCACTGATCTGTCACTTTTGCAGCCATTTTTTTCATTAAAATTTTATGAATTATTATAATAACTTCAACTTTAGTGAAAGTATTTGTTAAATTTATTTCTTCAATTCATATGGAAAGTGTAATTATGGGCAATCTGTTAATGCAAAGCTTATTATTTATATTTGACACACAATTTTGCATAGATTTCTCTCCTTAAGGGTTTCAGCTAAGAGCTGACATGCTGTTTCTGTTGTAATCTAGCTCAAGTCATGATGTCCTTGGCTTAACATTGTTGCAGAGAAGCTATTTTCCCCTGTATTAGAAAGATCCTTTTGTTTTTACCTCGTATACATGTAACATCATTTATCCTTTCTTGGGAGCTTATCCTAGATAACTGAAAATATGGATTCCAGCAGGCTGACAACACAGGCGTCACAGGAAACATGTAGATTATATTAGCAGAAAGAAATTGCTATGATTGCCATTTTTTATTTGTAAGATCATCCAATTGGTTATAGATTTTTCCTATCATAAACTAAAAATAAAGTAAAACTAAACTATGTACCCCATTGTCCGGAGGCTTCACTCTATGCACAGGTAAGGGGGAGAGATATTGTACGCAGCCTTACCCTTGTATATGCAAAAAAACTGTTTTCGGATTCGAACCCATGACCAACAAATCACTAAGGCACAACTTTACTGCTGTGCCAGGGCTCGTCCTCATTTTTTCCTATCATAAACTAGACTAGAAAAAATTATTCTTTCCTTTCATCAGTTGGATTAGACGACCAATAAGAAGGCTCATGCATTTTGGGGTTAAGTGGGTGTATAGCTCTAGCAAAATGCTGAAGTGTTATCTTGTGTACCTTGGGAATCTGGTAAAGAAGGATCCCGTTTTTACACATACAAGATATACTATAGTAATATAGTACCCATTTAAGTGTACCATTCTTATACTAAGGCACCATAATTTCTGTGTTTTGCCCCAAACCCAAATATCTTGCTCCGAACTTGACTATCTGTCAATTTGTTCAGCAAATGAACATTATGTTTTGATTCATCATGGTATGATCGTTTTTGTAACTCTGACTTTACAATGTGGAATAATATGCAGATGATGCAAGGTAATATATGGATATCACCGAACTCCCTTGGTTTGGTGCAAGGCATGACACTTCTTCTCAAGTTTCAGATAGGACCATCACTTGAAAAATCCATATTTGCACCTAAAGATTATTCAAGCTCACAGTTCAGAGGCCTTAAGGTTGTGTTAGCCGAGGACGATAGTGTAAACAGGACCGTGACCAAGAAGCTACTTGAGAAGCTTGGTTGTCAAGTAATTGCTGTTTCATCGGGGTTTGAGTGCCTGAGTGCTATAAGTGGTGCTGGTAACTCACTCAGAATTATCCTGTTGGATCTTCACATGCCCGAAATGGATGGCTTTGAAGTGGCAAAGAGAATCCGGAAGTTCCACAGCCGTAGTTGGCCCTTGATTATAGCTCTTATAGCAAGTTCGGAAGAACATGTCAGGGAGAAATGCCTACTTGCTGGAATGAATGGATTGATCCAAAAACCTATCGTACTTCATCAGATAGCAAATGAACTTAGAACAGTCCTACAAAGAGCAGGTGAAAAACTGTGAGAACAGTTTTAAAAGCATGCTTCGGTTTAAGAAAATATGATTTCATTAGTAATTACAAAAAGGTCATGTTATTTTAGTTTTGCTTCCTATTTTCAAGCATTGTGGGCTATGCTTTTATTATTTTGTGAACAAGTTCTTGAAAATAAGAAACAAAATAAAATAATGTGTCTTATATAATTACTAATGAAAGAGTGACTCAATTTTTTGAAGTTGCTCAAAACGGCACTGTGAAACTTGGGGAATTTCTAACAATATCAAATAATAAAAATAGCCGATTTATTTTTGGTAATTGTAACCTTTTGTCCAACAATATGTTATTATACGTTACTGCTTCCCTCCATCCAACTCCAACCGAGAATGAGACGATATAAGGAGAAGAATCAAAATACGGATTCATCAGTTGATCTTGAGTGTTTGGAAAATTTTCGGTCAAATTAGTTTTGGCTATTGTTACTCTATTGCAAACTCAATCAAGCTCGAACGGTTAATAAAGTTGATGGATATTTTGTACTAATGATTCTATCACTTAAAATAAATTAAATAAATTTAAATTCTTTTTTATCTTCAAAATATACCAATTACAATATCATATTATTTACTTTTTTTTCTTTTTCCAATTCTAATCTTTTAAACTACACATCCTTTTATAATCCGTATTTGTCTTAAACTCTCAATTATTTGTCAGATTTTAACTTAGATGATTGTTGTAAATCTTAGATATTATTTTCGATTTTTATGAATAAAAAAATTCTGAATTACTTGAGAAGAAAATAATGATTTGAAGACAAATTCTCAACTTTAAAAATCTTTGATTAATTCTTAACTTAAAATAAATAATTTATTTACCATCATTTAAATTGAAGGAAGTCACCAACAGGATTTTTAATTCTTAACTTTAAAAAAATTTCATCTGACACAGAAGACGAGAATACTAACTCTATTAATTAATAAGGTGCGGGTAAGTAATATTAATAATTTATATATTTTGAAATTAACCAACTATAATTAATCACGCTTAACGCTTAATTTTTAGTGCTGATTATAAGCGTACGCATTAGTGTGCCAGTGTCCAAATAATTTGATGATTCAATTCCAACTCAACTCTTAAGAACGAACCTGGAGGGAGCGATTAAACTAAGATTGATGCGACTGGAGGACGAAACTCTCCTACACGTGAATAAAAAGGAAAAAGATTCAGATAATTTCTAACTAAATCAAAACAAAGCCAATTTGATTTGTGTGCTGTAACGGCGTTTGTTCGATTTTTGTGTTGCGCGAAAGAAATCCAAAAACCAGAGTGGAACACCTTAGCTCATTGGTTGTAGGCTTTTGGCAGTGGAATACGATGGCTCGTGCACGAGGAGTTGCTGGAACCATAGTTGTAAAACTTAGTAGTAGGACGAGATAATGATAAATAATTGTTTTGATTTGATATATATTAAAAGTTAAAAAAATAATATATATATATATATATATATATATTTATTTATTTATTTTAAGAATATTTTTAATAAGAGATATTCATTTGAATTTTTCCATCAATTTTTTATGATTTATGTAATATTTTTTTGAATTCTACACTGTCATGTCATTCATAAAAAATTTACTCAATATTTTGTTTCAATGCAATAAATCATAAAAAATTCAAAAAAATCTATATATTTATATTTTTAAAATAAAATTTAACATTTTTTTCAGTTTTTATTTATTACAATTTTTTTTAATTACCCATTTCTCATCTAATGGCTATTTTGTTTCATTTATTATAATTTTTTTAATCACCTACTCCCCACCCAACAGTTGTTGTGTTTCATTTCATTAGAATTTTTTCTCATTATCGAGTCCCTATGTGTCCCTATTTTTTCTCTCTTTTTTTTTTATCTCTAGAACCTTCTCATTTCTTCTCCAAGACTCTTCACCAACCTTCTCTTGTCTCTTCTCACTCAAATCGCGTTTGCCCAGCTTCCTCGACCTCATGCTCCGTGCACCAATGCCATGGTCGTCTTCCTCCTTCCTCGCAGGAAAGTCGTGCGTAGTCGCCGTTGCTATTCACGGTCAGTACCTTTGTTCTTTAATTTGTTTTGTTTGAACTGTTCATGTTCCTCCTTTGTTTCATCACTTTGGTATCTCTGTGGTTGGGAATAACGAATTCATTCCCAAATAATTATTTTTTTATTGGTAAGAAACGGTTTCTTATATAAGGAATCAACTATCCGTTGAAGAAATCAGTTCCGCTACGTCACTTTACTCCAACGCTAAAGAACTTAGAAGAAACGATTCCTTAGGTTAAGAAATCCACTAAGCATCTCTCAT
The DNA here is from genome assembly GCA_013407115.1 of Glycine latifolia. Lineage (NCBI taxonomy): Eukaryota > Viridiplantae > Streptophyta > Magnoliopsida > Fabales > Fabaceae > Glycine > Glycine latifolia. Next base: position 34,415,798 of record CM023960.1, read on the forward strand.
CTCCCATTGGAGATGCTCTAAGTATATAACTAATACTATTTGAGCAAAAAAAAGGTCATCCATATTTCAAAATCCAAAATAATAATTGATAATAACTCAAAATTTATTATTTATTAAAAAATCCAATTTTTTTTAAAAAAATCAATTTTTCTTAAAAAAATTATAAAGTCGATCGGGTTGGATCGGTCCAATCAGAATCCAGTAACTTAATCAACCGAGTTTGATCGAGTCATTCTAGGTTAACTGCACAACCAGTCTAATAGTAGAATCGGCCAAGATAAGTCATCAGGGCACAATTTGATCAATAGGACCAGACCAGATTTCACAACACTCACTGAAATCGTGCATTACACAAATTTGTTTAAATTATATATTTTGATATTTTTATTTAATTTTTTAATATGTACATAAATAAAATTATTAATTTTAAAATTTATAGTAATATATTAAATACAAAACTATATCTAATAAATGTGAATATTATGTTTGAGCGTTCATTCTTATATTATGGATATTATTTACCATCTAATTGATTTTTTGGTGTTTGTATTTAATCAAATTTAAATGTATTTAAAGAAAAAGTAAAATTTATTTTAAATTTGTTGAAATTGTGTATTTTTATTGTAACATTTAGTATTTATAAAATAAATTTAAGAATATTTAATACCATATTAAATATAGATATAAAAATAATAATAATAATAATAATAATAACAATAATAATTAGTTATATTTTAATAAAAGAAATATTGTCTTAAAAATGTTTAGTCCATTGAAACTTATTTTAATTTGTTAAATAATAATAGTAATATGAATGTATAATATATATATAAATAGAATAAAGACAATTCTTATTACCCTTCAGCAACGTAAAAGAAAAACAAAATTTTTGAAGTCAAGGATAAGCCATGAGCTGAGTCCCAAATCTTTTGAAAAATCTTTTGGAAAGTGCATGTGTCATTAGAAGGAGCAAATAACCAAAAACCAAGTCTTCAGCAACTTCCACGTTGTAAGATACATTAATTAGAAGAATATTTGTAATGATTAGTTTAGATAAAAAATCTTCCAACAAAATTAATTACATGGTAACTAAACTAAATTCTACCCGGTTATACTCTAACCAAATAACCCATTATAAATACCCCCTGCATCCAGAAAATTTATCACACCTTCAGCTTTCACTCTCCCCAAATCTTTCTACTACTTTTCTTTCTTTTACGTAACACTCTTCTATCTTAAAATTATTCCGACAGTTCCCTTTCTTTTACGTAAAGTCACTCCAGCAAGTCCCTACTTCATTTACCAAAATTATCACAGGTAGGCTAGGCTTTAATCTCTAATTTAGGAATTTATTAATTTTAATTCATGTACCTATTAGGCCACACTTAGCCTTTGTTTAATTTAAAATTTAACTTTTACAAAGTTAATCTATTAAAAAGGGTACGTGAATTCTTACTATAAAGAACTTAGAAAAATACGTAAATAATTTTGTATAATTAAGTTAAGAGTTTTATAGATATTTTAATATTAACTCTAGGAAATTAAGGTAGCATGATACGTAAGTATCTTAATATTAACTATTGAAATTAAGATGGCATATACGTAAGTAATAACTTTAAATATTAGGATGATAGAAAACGAGTCTCGGCACCTCTACTTCTCTGCTATCAATTTCTGATAATATATCCAACACCCCGGCTTTTCCTGAAAAGTAGAACCTTATCTATCCAGGAAAAATATATATATATATACATAATATTAGTCCCGCTTTTGCTTTCTCGGGTCACAACACCCCAGTTATTTCGGAGAAATAGTCTTGTCGGTCCAGCACTTATATTCTTCCTAAAATAATGAGGGAGGCTACACCACCCAAATACACTCATAGGCTTATGATCAACCCAGCCACAGAAACAAATAATCCGTTCCGATAAATTAGGAATAGTTATATGCTATCCTTTTCACGTAGCCATACCTCGGCCAGTTTGATATAAGTATTCCGGTACTCATGGCATCTTGGTACCACACATATGCAATCTTGGCTATACACCAAGTTCCTCTGCAAGTCCGGTCACAACCATCCCGGCATACCCACTGCATTTTGGCAACCCGGCTAGGCCATACTATTTCCGGTTCTCCTAATGGCCGGACTCCACGCCGACCTCGGCCTACACTATACTCGGCCACCTGTGTACCCCAAACTTGGCATCATGTGGCTGCCATATCCATAGCTGCTAACCCCTCGGCATGGCCGGGTACGTTCATTTCAGCCTGGCTGGTTAACAGGCACTGCCGGATTAGGATGGTATCACCTCGGCCAGCCATGAAGTATCAAGAACAGAATTCGGCCATGGCCATGGTATATATTCCAGTATTACTAATTGCTGCTCGTCCTGGCCGGTCTTCACTTAGAACTCGGCCCTATCATACTTACACCTGTGCAACCCAAACCTCGGGCACCACGCAAAACGGCCCTACTCCTAACTACTGATATCTTGGCACTTATGGTTTCCCATTTACTTCGGCACAAAAGATCTCGGCATTTCCACTACATCATGGTAACTCAGAAAGCTCTGCACCATTGCACCTCGGCACTTGCCGGAATACCTTAACATACTCCTTGATCCTACACCCATCCCGGCATTTCTGCACTCTCGGTCAAGCTCCCGAAACAGGCACTCCATTCATGGTTTCCTTCACCGCTCTTTATAATTATATATTTACATCTATATATATATGTTTATATACCTACGTAACTACATATATATATACTTACATATACATATAAAGAAATATATATATATATATATATATATATATATATATATAAACTCTAATTATTTTCTTAACTGGTCCTTGCTACATATCTTAGACCACTAAGAAGTTGCATCCTGTAAATCTTAAATAGATTTATTTTAGATGGTGATATTTCACTTGGATAAGGTATGAACTATTAATTACCTTACTTTTTGTAAGAATAGTAATATTTTCTTGATCTTATGAATTTTGTGGTATGAATGAGAATGATCCGAGGTTCAAGAACGAACCTATGATTTTATGAGATTGACCTGAGTTGTGAACACCGTGCCTATGCTACTATCAGAGATTTTATGAGATTGACCCGAGTTGTGAACACCAGGCCTATGCTACTATCAGAGATCAGGTGCTAATACATGGAAATTCATGCATGATTAGCGTAAGACGGTCGCGGCATTTCTACATAATGTACATATGTAGAAGCCATGTGCACCTGTGACCATTGCATTTCATTCCATGCATTCATACATTCATTTTATGCATTCACTCAGATATATTGATTTAATTACTAATCTGTTAAATTATTTTGATGATTTAGTTTGGCTTTATTTTATAACCGGCTAACCTATTTGGTGGTTTAGATTTGCCTACTGAGAAATTTATTTCTCACTAGGTTTTATTTAATTTATTTAGATGGCTGCAATCATAATCTTTCTTGATGCACTGGATATCGCTTGGTATATGGATGAAGTCCGCAACTGCTATGTAGTTACCATGCAACCTATCCTGCGTGTTCATATTTATTTTGGCGCCCATTTTCCAGTCTCGGTGTTTAGTGAATGTTTTAACCCAGCAGATCCGTTCTCTCAGTTTGCTCCGATGTATCCAAACCCAGTCACAGATCCCATAATAGTACTTAGTGACGTAGACAGTACCGAGGACTATGTTTAAATAATAGGCTGTGACCCTTGTGTATAAATAACAATGTTTGAAGTACTATGATATGTAAATTATGGCTGGGATAAATATATGGCAATAGACAAGGCCTGTAATATGATGTATGTTTATATCTAGTTCCTTTGAGTATTAATTCCTTTGCTTTCGAAATTTCATTTTTTTTTTTAATTTGAAAGACAAAAGAATAAAATAACAATATAACATAAAATAAATAATATAGAATGTTACATTTATCCTTTCAAAATTATTTATTTTAATTATATTATTGAAATTTTGAGTTGGTTATCTCAACATGACATAAGTTGTCATTAAATAGTTGACCCTAAAATATAAGTAAAAATTAAACATTTTTATAGAAAACTATAAAGTTTAAAATAGGATCTTTGCACATCTTAAGAGAATGAAGAATGAAATTACTTATTCTAAAGATTCAAATCATTATGTAAATAACAAAAAGGAAATCATTTTTATTTAAAAATTTATAATATACTCATTTTCAGTCTGTGTTATTGTAGAAGTAAAATAAAATACTCAAATTATAACATATGAGGAAACAATTGATATTGGATAAATATGTCTATAGAATTTATGGAGAAATATCATAGGCATCGTGTCTCTCCAACATCTCTTAAGTTTCATCAAGCAACAAGCAATAAATTTCATAACACAAATTAGAATATAATTGATAAAATAAAACTCATTTTAAGATTCAAATGATGATTGAAAATTAAAAATTCATTTTTATTTTAAAAAACATTTATCATATGTTATATTATCATAGAAGAAAACAATAACAATTCATAAGAAAAATAGCATTTGTGAATAACATAACGTAGAAACAATGTTTACCATGTATAAAAATATATAGCTCTTTTGCTCACCTAAAAGTGATAAAAAAAACTCCAAACATAATCCAATTATATAAAAGATAGAAAGGTAGTAAAAAGGAACACCCAATAATTTTTCATCTTATAAAATCAATTCTAAGACTCTTCAAATTGATTTTAATAACTGAAGTTATAATTAATTTGTTTTACATTAACCGGCTCTAGCTCTATAGCAGCCGTTAATTATTTATACTAACCACCGTTTAATTATTTAAATAAATCACCGTTTCAATCTTCTATCTTTTGATAAACAAAATTAACCCCTTGAATCTGTCACCAAAATTAGAGATGTGAGACTGCTAACTTTATTTTGATGATTTTTCTATTCTCTGAACAGGTAGAATTTAGTCCTTGTAGATGTAATATAGCCAATGAAAGAGGTTAGTAGGTTCTTTTTCTTTCTTTTCTTTTTTTGAGGGGAGGAACAAGTAATAACAGCATCAGTTAAATATGCATATTGGCCAAAGATCTCTTTCAACTACTATAAATCTTCTTAGAAATACTAATCTACAGAGTTTTTTAATGGATAATAGAACTAAGAGAACCATGGATATTCAATCAGATAAGTAATCAAAGTAAAATATCAAAATACAAATATATTGGCATGCCCTACACTAATACATGAAATAGAACTTCAAATTATCTGTTAGACAGAAACGATATATACTTCGGTTGTTGGAGCATTATTCCTTTTAAAAATTGCAAAAGAAATATGAACAGATAAATTTCTCCAGGTATAAAATGAATTGAAAGAAAATATGAAAAAGTAAGTCTCTTATGCAGTGTTACTATTACGTTTAGTATAATCAAACGCCTTAGATCTTAAAAAATGGCTCATGAGGACAGAGGAAAGGTAAGAAAACAAAAGAATTTTTTGGCTGCAGTAAAATCAAATGCTATAACAGGTAGTGATATGTTATACACGTTATGTTGATTAATAAACTTTAAAATGTATAGAAATTCAAATTAATTAAATTATGGAATATAAAATAATCACATGAGTGATACCAAGCAAACTGTAAATCCTTTGAATGAAGGAAAACATGACAAACCTCAGGATTGTCCAAGCGCTCAAGCCTATGGTCATCTGGTAAGCTTTCCTGAGATATACTGCCAACCCAATGTATCACTTTCAAGGTCAGCATCCAGAAGTGTGTCCCAGAAATATTTCATTCCCCATTTCCAGGGTAGAAGCAACATTTTCACAGCAAAACTGGAAACTATTATTCTGTTGTGAATCCATCGTGTTGCCTAAAGTTCTCTCATTCCTGCATCAACCAAAGGAAAGCCACTCCTACCTTGTCTCCCAGTTTAATATCAGGATCAGGATTCCAAGGAAAAAACTTTAAGTGCCCCAGAAATGCTCTCTCATGGGTGAAGGGAAAGTTGAAACAAAGATAGCGTGAGTACTTCCTAAGTACAATGGCCCTGAGGAAAGGATTTAGACTCTCTTCACCAACACTGTTGCATTCATTTGTCCATAATATTTGCTTCATACGTATCACTTGAAAAACTTTCCTCACACTCAATTCTCCAAAATGAAGATATGGGGACAAGAGTGAGGTGGAGTCTCCACCAACCTTCAGCCTTTTCTTGAGTAATTAATGAATTAGATGCTGCTCCACAAATTCTGTTAGAGCCTTGTCAGCATTTCTCCCACCTAGCGACCATGCCAGTCCTAGTGTGCGTTGCTTGGTTTTTGTGATTCATTTTCAAGATCAAGTTCCTCCAGTGAACATTCCTCAACTTTTCCTGTCATCCAAAGGAAGAGAAACAATTTCTCACATGTTTTTTGTGTCCACATGTACACAATTCGGTATGTAGACAGGTTGATATAAAGACAGAAGAAGTTCCTTTCCAGTTTTTAACCTCTAGCAGTAACCCGATATCAACAATCATATCATTGAGAAATGAGAAACAATCAATGCAAAGTAACATGCATTCTGTTAATATAATTGATACATGGCCCTTTTCGAGTAAGGGAGAACTTCATAGAAATTAGAAGGAGAAAAGGAAGTAAAAACAAAATTCTGAATTCATTCTTCTTCCTTGCTCAAAGCAATACAATAGGTTTATATAGCCACATATTAACCACACCTAGCTGCTACATATGCACCTAACAGCAATCCAAAAGCCCAAAACAGTTTCCTAACAATTCATAAGAAACCCATTCTAGAACATATTCCCTATTTATAATAAAAGAAACTAATAACATTTCTTTTGGGCTGGCAATAGGAATTGGGCCGTGTCAGTAGTCATATCATACCTTCAGCTGGAATTAATTGACATGGAGGAACAACTGAAACAATATCCATTTGCATGTGCAAGCATTTCTTCCAAAAAGCATTGAAGGTAATAAAAGCACGTCCACTCTCGCTATAGACTTCCCATGGCTCATACAACAGATCTCCATTGTAGCTTCGCACAGATATGCCTTGTTCCACTAGTTTTTCTTTGATGTTGTGATCACGGACAAGTGAAACCGGATCCGTTAGAATAATTAGGGTAAGAAATATGGATCAGCTGTTAAACTCAGAGAAGATTGGGCCAAAAACCTGTGCTCTCCTGCTGGAGAATTCTCATATAAATACAAATTAATTACAATCTGTCAAGCTGATTTTCAGCCCACTAAATAAGCTAATAATTACAATCTGTCAAGCTGATTTTCAGCCTACCAAATAAGCTAATACAGCTGACTGATTATCCTAATTAAGAGAATAACAGTTACAAATATCTTTTGGCATTAATTTTGTTGACATCCCCCCTCAAATTGATGCTGGTGAATCTACAAGCATCAATTTGCCAAGTAGAAAATTGTGACGTTGGCGTGGCAATGTTTTAGTGAAAATGTCAGCTATTTGAACAGATGTTGAGACATGTGGTAGAGTGATGACCCTGCGATCATATGCTTCTCGGATAGAGTGACAATCAACCTCAATGTGTTTCGTCCGTTCATGGTAAACTGGATTTGCTGCAATCTGTATGGCACTGGTGTTGTCAGCATGCAATGGAGTGGGTTGTGCTTGAGATAATCCAAGGTCTGTAAGAAGACCACGTAGCCATATTATTTCAGAACAAGCTGTAGACATTGCACGATATTCTGCTTCAGTGGATGACTTTGAGACTAAATCTTGTTTCTTACATTTCCATGAAATAGGAGCATTCCCTAGGAACATACACCAGCCAGTAGTAGATCGCCTTGTGTTTGGACAACCAGCCCAATCAGCATCACTATATGCTTGGAGGTGAAGAGATGAATTAGCAGGAAAAAATAAACCACGCCTTGAGGTGCCAAGGAGATATTTAATGATGCGTTGCACTGCTGAAAAATGGAAGTGTCGTGGAGATTGCATGAACTTACTAACAGTATGGACAGCAAAAGAAATATCTGGGCGAGTGATAGTTACATAGATGAGACTACCAACTAGCTTTCGATATTGAGTGGGATCGTCAAGAAGTTCTCCTTTATCTCGTCTATATTTAACATTAACTTCCATGGGAGTGTCAACAGGGGTAGCATTTGTGAGTCCAGCTAGCTGGACCAAATCTTGAATATACTTCTGCTGATTTTAAAAAATGCCTTTAGAATGATAATGCACCTCTAAACCCAAGAAATAAGTGAGATGGCCTAACTCTTCCATGTGAAAAGTTGAATGCAACATTTTTTTAATGCTAGAGATAGACTCTTGATCAGAACCAGTCACTACAATGTCATCCACATAAACAAGAAGCACTACGATGCCTTTAGGAGTCCTTTGGAAGAAAAGTGATGGATCATACTGACTTTGATGGAATGAAAAACCAAGTAGTGTGGAGCAAAACTTTTCAAACCATACTCTTGGGGCCTGCTTCAATCCATATAAGAGCGGTTCAGTTTGCAAACAGTATTAGTGGAAGAAGTGGACATACCACTAGGAAGTTTGATGTAAACTTCCTCCTTGAGGTCACCATGGAGGAATGCATTTTTGACATCCATTTGATGTAGTGGCCAAGATTTGGATGCGGCAAGAGCAAGGATAGTGCGCACAGTGGTCATCTTGGCAACTGGAGCAAAAGTCTCGTCATAGTCTAACCCATATTGTTGCTTATTTCCAAGCACAACTAGTCGCGCCTTGTAACGATCTATGGATCCATTCGAACGGAGCTTTATAGAGAACACAAACTTGGTGCCTAAAGGTTTAACTGATGTGGGACATGGCACTATATCCCATGTATGATGTTCTTCCAAGGCGAGAAGTTCACTTTCAATAGCTTTTTGCCAACTTTCATTCTCCATGGCCTATTTATTAGAAGAAGGAATAGGAATAGATGATAATGTTGCTGCCATGGAACTGATATACCTTTCTGGGGGCTTACGAGCGCGTGAACTACATCGTAAAGATGCTGGTTCTGGGTCTGGTTCTTGTTCTGGATCAACAGCCAAGGAATTATCTTGAAGGGGCCCATGAGATTCTGCTGGTTGATTTTGGGTGGCAGTACTACGTCGTTTATAGGTCAAGAGAGGTCTAGATGATGGTTGTCCTGTAGAAGAGTTGGAGAACAATGGCAGAATAGAAATTGGAGAAGAGAGAGAGTCATGATGTGTTGCAAAAAAATATACATTTTCTCGAAAATTACACTTCGATAGACCCGAATCCGACGAAGGTTAGGATCATAACATAGAAAGCCCTTTTGATGAGGAGAATAGCCAAGAAAAGCACATTCAACAGATTGTGTAGTGAGCTTGGTTCGTTCTTGTGGAGGAAGATGGACATAACATGCACAACCAAAGATACGAAGAGTGGAGTAATTAGGTGGGTGACCAAATAGGCGAGTGAAAGGGGATTCATTACTTATTGATGGGGATGATAATCTGTTTATGAGATGAACTGCAGTGGAAAGGGCTTCACACCAAAATCGTGATGACACATGAGACTCCAGCAAGAGTGTACGAACAACATCTAGCAAATGGCGATTTTTTCGTTCAGTTACCCCATTTTGTTGTGGGGTTGAGGGGCATGACCTTTGAGATATAATGTCATTGGATTGCAAGAACTCCTGAAATGAGTGCGAGGTGTATTCCCCCCATTATCAGAGCGAAGAATCTGGATTTTGGATGAGAATTGGGCTTGAACATAAGCATAAAAAAATTCGAAAGTGGAAAAAACTTCATCTTTTGACCGCAGAAAATAGACCCAAGTGAAACGACTATAATCGTCAATAAAAGTGACAAAATATTTGTAATGAGCATGAGATATAACTGGTGCCACCCCCCAAACATCACTATGGATGATATGAAAAGGTTGAGTTACATTCGACTGATGTGTTGGAAAAGGTAAGATTTTACTTTTGCCAAGCTTACAAGGAATACAATCAAAATGAATAACATTAAGAGATGGGGTGTGTTTATTTCCAAATAAACCAGATTTGAGCATGTCATGGAGTACATTTGAGTTGGGATGCCCAAGACGCCTATGCCACACTTGGTAATCAACAAAAGCAGAATTACAAGAGACTAAAGGCAAAGAAAGACTTGGAGACAACGAGAAATGGATAAGAAAAAGACGTCCAACTTTAGGCCCCTTCGCGATGATCTTCCCCGAGTGTTGATCCTGCACAAGACAACCAGACTGTGAGAAATGAACTCGACAAGTATTGTCAACTAATTGACCAACAGAGATAAGATTACTAGTGAGACCAGGAGCAACAAAAACATCGGTTAAAGATGAAGAAATATCACTAGTTGCTGTGATAGGCAATTGATTTCCATCAGCAGTTTGTATCTTGAGATTCCCCAAATACTTTTTGATATTAGTAAGGAATCTAGCATTGTTGGTCATGTGGTGGGAAGCCCCAGAATCAAAGTACCAAGGGGAAAAGGATTTAGCTCTGATACCATGTTAAACTCAGAGAAGATTGTACCAAAAACCTGTGCTCTCCTGCTGAAGAATTCTCATATAAATACAAATTAATTACAATCTGTCAAGCTGATTTTCAGCCCACTAAATAAGCTAATAATTACAATCTGTCAAGCTGATTTTCAGCTTACCAAATAAGCTAATACAGCTGACTGATTATCCTAATTAAAAGAATAACAGTTACAAATATCTTTTAGCATTAATTCTGTTGACATCAGCTAACTAGCATTGAACTGTGAAACGCTTGATCATGGCTCGTGTAGGAGGAGTTGCTGGAACTGTTCTTTTTACTAATTATTATTTGAAATTTCAGTATTTATATATTGACCCTGATTCTGCACGACCGTGTTCATTGTGCAAATATCATAAAAACTCTAATTTAATTTGTTAGACATGCTTTAATTAATTTATTTTTATTTGTAAGAATAAAACACATATCAAAATTATTTTATAATAACTTACACACTCTTTTAAATTGAGTTAGACTTCCTTAAAATGGTCTAATTGATAATGACTCTGTTTCGATGAAAAACAAAATGACTAGACTAGTAGTGGAGTGCTACTTGTAGTTCCAATATTGACCGGATTCGAGCCCCCCAGGCTTCTATGTTGTTGGGGGAACTCTGCAGACTGTAAGGGTCTTACAACCTTTTTAATTTACTATATTTGAGTCTTTAGAGTACTTGGGATTATATTTTCCACTGAGGATTTGTGTTTGTGGGTTAGGGTGAATATTGCAGACTTTAAACTTTTCTCTTAAATTAAAATCAATTTATAAACCTCAATTTTGGAGAAATTAAGTGAAAAAACTTTTATAAAAGTGAAAGAACTTCTATAAAAATTAGATGTATACGAGAAAAAGTTTTTTTTATTTTACCTTTTTATTTTTTTTCTCAGAATTACTTATAAAAAAATTATCTAAATAAGATATATGTCTAAGACACCTGTCCCCATTACTCTTCCACAACCGGTGAAGGTGAGATGTGTTCCAAATCTACCTCTCTCTTACAGTCAAACGCCAGTAGTAAATTTAAGAATATTATGAACAACTCTCATTAAATATGCTTTATATATATATATATATATATAAAATACAATGCTGGATTGAATGGTTAATACTTAATAGTTACTCAAATTTAAGTTATTCCAAAATTAGTTATACTATTTGTATAATGAATTTTTATAATTTTACTTTTATAATTTTTTTGTGATATCATTTATCTTTCCTCCCTTTTTATCTGTGATATCATTTATCTCTTTCATGATTGCAAAAGAAAAACTGTAAAAAATTGTTCTATTAAAATAATTTCTCTTTAAATTATGTCTTTGCATAATATTTATACACTTTTACTATTTGAAAATTAAATAATTGATCTTGCATCCGTAACATCATATACATTTTTTTCTGTATACGCACGTTTTAAAAATACTTCTAAAAGGCTCCACTTTTAATTCAATGTTTCTTTGTACACCAAAGCATTTTCCATATTTCTCAATTGATTGTGTTACAACCCCCAAGTATATAACAGGAAGCAATTCATCAAAAAAGAAGAAGAAGGAAGTCATGAAGCATTTAATCCACTCAAACCCATTTAAGATATGTGTTAATTAAGCAGTAAAAAAAAAGATAGATACGTGTTAATTAACGCAATGGTTTAGCGCGCCTTAATAAAGTCAACGAAACAGTTGGATGCTGAAAGCTTTGTATTGTTCGAAGTTGCTCTTACGATCAGCATTTCCCTAAACAACTGTCTATGTTTCTTTGGCAATAAAATATAGCTTACTCCTATCCTGATTATACATAAAGTTTTTGTGCTGTATTGCTCCACTTTTAATGCATTAACAGTTACTACCTTAATGTCAAACCATCATAGGGTTCCTTTCCTTATCCACTAGATTACGTATATCCTGTCATGATCAAATTAACAGTAGAAAGATGCACGTGATTGGTGTAGTTGCTCCAGTTATTGTCTCTAATTAAGTACGGCACAAAGTTATTAGATCGGTTTGTTTAAATTTTTAAAATAATTTTAAAGAAGTAATTTGTTAAGAAATAAATATAATTTGTTTATTGAAAAATACAATTATCTTTTTTAAAAACATTAGACAAACACATATGTAAAGTAAAAAATATAAACTTAAACAAACAAAATCCTAATCAATTTTTTACACCGTCAATCGATCATGTGATATGTATCATTTTTAAGTTAGTTAGAATATGACTTAAATTTTTTATAGATGTAATATTTTATAATTGATTGACAATATAAAAATCGTTTACAAACATATCAGTTAAATTTTTTAAAATAATTATTTTAAAAAATATACAAACTATGATTTCTAATTAATAGGTGATATGATTTTTTTTTCGTTTGTTGTATATATTGATAGAAATAAACTGAATTCTTAACCGTTTGTATATGGTTATTGTTTTAGTAATTTTAATACGAATATCCTTTCTTTTTCTAAAATATATATAGTTTTTTATTTATAAATTATTGGTTTGAGTAATATTAAGTAAATTTCTTTAAATAAGATAAACCATATATAAAAAGACAAAAATTAATTATCTAACAAAATTAATATATATTTTATACCAATAAAATAATTTTTCTCTAAGTAATAAGTAATTTTGGACGAGCCAATTGATTGAAATGATTTACTCAGGCGCCATCTTTGACACATAAATAAATGCATGTTTTAAGTTCATGTAAATGGAAGCTTTAAAGTCAACGAGGCATTTTAATAATGCCTCTCCTTACTAAAAACTTTATTTTTCGTTCCCCATTGCGTCTTTCTTGGAGATTAATCTTATTTGAGACATTATTACACTACATGTTTCTCTGTCAATGAATATTTAAATCCTGGTTCAATAATATTGGTCCTTACTTATTTCTTTTTACAGCAATTTTGATCATTACTTAAAGCTTCAAAAAATATTTATTATTAATTTAAATTAATTATGAAATGATAAATGCTTTTATTATAAGATATATTTTTATTAGTATTTTTTTAACATAATTTTACAGATGACTAACTTTTGTCGAAAAATCTGATTAATCATTTTTATTAGATTATTTTATTTTAATTACATTTTTTTCATTATTCAATCTTGAAACTTTACTTAAGTGACTAAATCTAGTACCACGTACTCATACCAATAAAATATTGGTTATTAGTATGATTTTATATATGCAATTCAAAGACAATAATGTATGTATTACTATATAGATTATTTAACAGGTCATATTATTTATTTAAAAAATTAGAAAGAAAATGAATTTTCATTTACTGATCAGAACTCCACAAGCACACACAAAAAATACTATTGAAATGGTTATAAAGTTTTAAATATCATTAAAAATATATTATCTATAAAAATTATTTTAATAACAATATTATATTTAGAGAGAGGACAGATATGCTTTTATGTTGGAGTCGATTTGAATAATTTTTAGAATATAAAACCATGTTTACCTTTTATTTTAACATCAAAATTAAAAACTCTGAATGAGAATGAATTGAAAGATGGTATATTTACCTTTAAAAAATTGAATCTAGTGAATATTTTAATATTGATATTTTGATTTTTAAAATTGAAAGTATTAAAAGAAGTGTTAATAAAAAATTATTATATCCAATTAAAATCTTAAACTATAACATATAGATTATATAATTTTAAATATATGGTTTGCTTTATTGCGAAAGATTGACAATGCCAGTATAACTATCTAAAAGAAATTTTTAAATATTAAAATTATTTAAATCCCAATTGATATTAATTATCTTTTAAAATAGATCAATAAATTAGTTATATAATTGATGTAGTCAGAGTGATATATAAGAATTATTAAATTTAAATATTTAATAAATAATTTGCAACTCATAAATGAGTTATATTAGATTATATATATATTGAAAAAAAATATTTTCTAATTAATATTTAAACTGTTTAGACATAAGTCTATTTAAATATATTGTTTAAACGTGTTTTTAGTTTCTATAATATATATAAAATTTTATGTTGTGCCTTCGGGAAACATCCGATGAAATTTTATGTTATTCATTTAAAAAAATAAAAATAGTTCATGTATTATTAAATTTTTTAACAATAGTTTTTATCGTTATATACTTAACTAGATGTCGTTGACATCTGTGTCAACTTATCATTTGATGAAATGTTATTTTATATAATTTTGAGCTTATTAGTTCCTGTAAACATGTTTAATTTTTATTGTGAAGATTTTGGGCAGAGAGACCAAATTATTTTCTAAGTTTTATCCTTCGCATATATATACGAAGAGATGTATCATTTACTATTTTCGTAAGAAATATCTTTATAATATTATATCGTTTTTTTAAAATTTGGTTTACAAAAAAGTGAAAAGAGAATTAAACTTTTTTTTTATCTATTATATACTTTTTTCTTTAATTCAAACAACAACAAAAATTGACACAATTTCTTCGCTCTATTTTCTTCCATATTTTCACATCCCAACATAGCTCAAAACTTTTAATAATTTATTAAATAGCTCAACAGTTTAATTTGTATACATCATTATTGTAAAAAAAAGTACACTTTCAATCAACCAAACACCACAAACACCGCATAATTAAATATGACTTTAATTTAATGTAGCTATTATAAATATTAACAATTTCTTACATAATTATTTTAAGAGTCTTTATTTTCTTTTTCTTATTGAATCATATCACTTAATTTAGGTGTCAAATAAAATTGTGGTATTAACATTTTTTTTAACTACTTATATAGGTTGATAGCCCTATCAATCCAGCTAGAGCCGTGTACGTCACGGCTACTTCATGTTGTCAATATAAAAAACATGTTGAAGCGTCTAGTACTTTGACAATGAACTACGGACATTCACTCAATTTTCCATTGATGAATGGCTCCCATTAATAAAAGATGTTTGTGAAGCACTATCAATTTTTTTATATATTATATATTAAACATGCACTCTTGTGCTATATCACATGGTTCATGTTTCATAATGCTTGTTCTACGAATTCCTATTAAAGTATTAGTAATTAGTTTGGTTTTTACACTTTCAAATATCATCACAGTACTTGATGAGATCCTGGTGGTGGCGAAATTCCACCTGAAAAGAACAACAATTTGGAGAGGAAAAAATAGGATAAAGCATTTGTTGGTAAGTCTTTATTGAAGTGTTATCGTTACTTTAAGCAAATTGAATATTGAATCGTCAGACCTAAATGGGCCCCAGCAGCGCATAACTACACACTTTACCCTTAGAATATTTTTGCAAATGAGTAAGCAGATGAATAAGATATTAGGGTTTCATGAACATCGACACGTGATGGCCTTGTGAATTGGACCCTCCATGTTTGCTACTTTGGATCCTTTGAGTGAAGAAGCAAACATCCTTCCAGATTAAGCACACTGCCGATTTTGCCTTTAATTGGCTCATTTTTCCACATACAAAATTCAATATAAATAAAAGCAAAAAAATTATACATGCATATGCATGCTCAGTAGATTTTTGTTTTGACTTTTAAAGAGTTAGCCGCCACACGATAACGAGGTATCACCGTGTGTGTGGAGGGATGATAGCAATTTTTTTTAGTAACAGCAGAATATTCATTTATTTTATTAATAATTATTAATTTTTATTGAAAATAAATTGATCAATCACCTTTAATATAATTTTTTATCTCAATTATATTTTTTTATTCATAAGACTCGAATTTAATATTTTACTTAAAAAAGATCAAATTAAATATCACTTAAATTAATTACTTATTGGCGGAGGGGTGCTAGCATTTACATATAATAATACATACCAACTATATTATCAGTATAGATTGGGCAAGTTAGTTGGTGAAATTTTGTTCTAAAGCAAGTTGTTAAGAAACAGCTTCTAATTAATTGAAACTTTGAGATTTTCTATACAGTAATTTATTTGATGTGGTATTGGTTTCGAATTGTCAGTATATATATGTATGAAAATCCAGAAGGAGCTAGATGCCATAAATTAAAAACTAACACGATTATAATTAGGCACGGCTGGCATAAAAGTAAAAATGAATATATGTGTAACTTTAACCACTCTTTCTCCACAGCTTGTATATGATAATCAACATCTAAGAAAAAATAAAAACAAAACCTTGGGAAATGCCGAAAGATTGGATAGATTCACGATCCACTTACCAAATTTGTCGGCCTAACTACTTTGCTATGACGGATCAATGTCCTATTAATTTTGGGACGCTTAAAAGAGCACATAAGATTAGTAATTTTTAGATATATCAATATTAATTACAGTCTAATTCACCTTTTCATTTCTTTTTCTTTGTTTTAAATAGATGAGTGTGTTGGTTCTTGATTAATTACATCTGCTTTACTTTAATTCCCAAAAAAAAATATATGTGTGACATTAATTTAGTTATTTAATTATAAAAAAATCAGAATCCAGTATTTTTATACACAAATTAATGATAAGATTATTAACAATAGAAATTTAGTCTACTAGATAGAAGACATTAGTTTTCCTTGACGAATTATAATTTGAATTTGCTTTGGAAGAAATATTTATATTTAATATCTAATGATATCTTGCGTATAAATATTTCTTGTATGGTAGATGATAGTGGAAATCCTAAAAATTGAAAACGTTGATTAATTAAACTAGTTGTATTTGCAATCATTAATATATTAAATTATTGGCATTTCAATGATTAAATTGATCTTTCAAGAAGAAAGTAATTTACATCTTCTGTGTGTTTTTACATATATGTTGACATAATTGCAAATATGCATAAAAGTATTCCGATTATAACAACTAGAAAAATCACATTCATATATTTTCAATCTCATCATACTTTCCTTTTTGTATAGTAGATACTACCAATTAGCTAGAGAGGAATTCGTTGACAATTGCTTGCTAGTGCACATAATTTAATTAATTGTGATTTAATAGAACCTACGATGTTAATACTGAGATGATATCTGAGGCTCAGTCATAATCGCTATCACCGAAATAAGTATTTGGACTTTCGGGACACATACAATACAGGGATTTGGGTCGCAGATAAGTTTAGATATATTAAAAAATTATATAAACAAATTAAGAAGTGGACTTTTCTTCAGAAAAATTTCCCATCCTCATATACTTTGTGAACATACAAATAATCCTTTTCGGTACAGATTAATTTTTTTCTTTCTTTCACAAATGGCAAGTTCATCTTGCAAGGTTCAAACCTTCATCCCCTTGTAAAAAACAATTCGCTAATAATCACTGTGCGTCAACCCTTTCTGAGTATATAATAGATTAATTGGGAGATGCTAACTGGAGTTAGATTTGATAAAATTTAAATTAAATCATATATAAAAGATGTGTTAAAAATAAACTATATAATGAATTTATAAGTTTATAATTGTATTAAATACTCATAAGAAAAATTTACTATAAAATAATCTTATTAAGCTGGAATAAAATTATCCCTCATAAAAATACTATTATTTACCAAAAACACAAAAGTTTAGCCAATAAATCTAATTAAAAGACATCTCATGTTTGACTCTTACCGCTATTTTAATCAAATATTTTTTATATTTTCTCTCTATCTCCTTTGAATGTGCATTTCGTATACAATTCTTGTAATCCACTAAAAGATTTATGTCCTAATTATCATCATTTTATCTTTATCTATATATACTTGATCTTCTAAACCATCCTTCTCTTTCAATTTACTATCTTTTATCTTTATCTCCAAATTAAATGTAAGTTTCTTTATATATAAATTGTCAATATAAAATATAATATGTATTTAAATATTTGTTAATTATTTGAATTTTAATTATATAAAATTAAACTTAGTCACGTGTAACATACAGGCTAAATTATTAGTTTATTATATATTAAAATAATGATTTAATGCAAACAGAGATTAGTCCAATTGATACAAAAAATAAGAGATGGCATCACTATTGATCAACAAGGGGGGCGAATATGCGAACAAAAAATGGTCTAAAAAATATATACACATAAATTTGTAAATATAATCTTGATAATATAATATTATAATTACATGCAAGTATATATATAAGGATTACTTAATAAGTTAATAACTTAATTTTAATTTATCAACTTAAAGCATAAGAGTGGATAAATTTTTATATATTTTTAATATAGCTTAAAATCTTATCTATTTGTTAAAATATATTTGGTATTTAAAATATAAAAATGGATAAAATATTTTTTTAATGAGATAAAGATTATTATTATTTATCAAGAAGAGCATAAGATTGCCCTATTGCTCACTATTTAAAACTTTCTATATTTAAAGTTGATAAAATTTATCTTATCTTCTATTGTTTTCAACGTTGTTTAAATATCCTCTATTAAAAATAATTGATAATTTGTTGAAGAAAAGAGGAAAGAAAGATAAAAAAAATCCTAGCCACCAGTTTTGGGCAGTTACTGCACAAGTTGAATGAATAAGAATGAAAAAATTAAGATTTATTTTAACATTTTAGTATAATATGATTATATAAGTTTTAAATGTTTGCAAAAAGTCAGGGGGTTATGATCCCATCACCCCAAAACATAGCTAAGAAAAAACTCATATCTCATAATAATGTGTTGAATTTTTGTTATTGATATGAGAATTTTTATTGGTGAATAATCTTATGTAATACTGTAAGCATTTTGAATCTTAAAATTTGTCTTGATAGTAAAAGTCTGTCTTAATGATGGTGAGTCTCGGATACTGAATTCATCTAAATTTTTACCACCCAATAATAATGACCTAATCAGACATATGCTGTCACATTCTCCTTTGTTTTTTTCTTGCTTAAAACACCCACTCTCTTTTTTCCCTATTGCTTGTTTCATTTTTTAAACCATTTTATTACTGAAATAACATAAACAGAGAGAAAAAATGCATAAAAATGGAGTAAATTAATTATATTAGAACAGTTAGGATAGAAAGCGGAGCAGCAATAAATGAGAGAAAGGAAAGAACTTATAAACATTCGAGAAGAGACTGACAACAATGTCGAGATCCAACCAAATAAGTAGGAGTAGGAAAGATATAGAGAGGAAAAAAAGAAAGAAAAAAAGATAAATTAATAGATGTAATAAATAGTGTGGTAAAAAATGAAAAATAAAAAAAATGAGGTGGAAGTACAATGTACGAAAAATTGAATATACAAGTAATAACTCTGTATCATGATAGAAGGATGTCAAATGCCTTTAAGAAAAAATAGAAGCATGTCAAATGCATCATCTTTTTTTATTTGTATATAACATAGTTTGATGATGATACTGATATTAGGCAAGTTGCACATGTAAGTTTGAATTATATAAAATAAAATTAGATACTTTTGCAGTTTATTATAAAGGGCGTTGTTTATCTGAATAAACTTTAATTAACAAATAATATTAACCAATTATTAGCTTCAATATATTCTAGCAATAGATCAGCACGTGGGAAAATAAAAATATTAAGAAAACTACACTTGGTTTTCTCCCTTGAAGAATTCAGAAAATTTTTTTAGTGGAAGAAAAAATAGTCCAACATTTTCTCAAACCAAAAATTATATAAGTTTTATTAAAAATGATAATAAAAATTAAAAAGAGTAAAATTTAAAATGATAAAATAGACGAAATTAATATAAATTTTTTTTTTATCTTTTGCAATTATTCATATTCATCTTATTAAAAAAATTATCTGGTAATATTAATTTTTTTATAAGGGCAAAACAATATTAATTTAATATATTCAAGTAAAAAAAATTATTTTGTGATAACAATTGCCCCATTATCCATAATGTAGATCCGCCATTGGTTGTCTCGTGTCTGTAGGTAAGGCGTTAGGTGTGTGTTCACGAGAGTTAAAGCATATTACACATAAGATAAAATTTTAACCATCTATAATTGATTAAGAGAAAGAATTGAGGGTAATTTATACCTCACTTGAATTTATCTCATGATATAAACACTTGTACTATCTTATTCAAAATTTAGGAGAAAGAAAAGAAAAGAAAAAAAACCGAGGATCATCTGGTATATAGGCATTTTTTCAGAAGAACACGTTAATATATATTCAAAGGGAAATAATTTATGGACACTCAAAACTATATGACATCTAGAGAGAGAAAAGATTGAGAAATGTATGTATGAATAAATAGGCAATATGAATTGAAAGAAAAAAAAAAGGTTTTGATAAGGTGATGTATATTAATTAGTTTCTATTTATCATCATTCATGCATTATTGATCATATTCAAATGGAATATTGTGCTGTATTTTTTTTTTGTGCAAGTTTGTGCT
The DNA here is from genome assembly GCA_013407115.1 of Glycine latifolia. NCBI lineage: Eukaryota > Viridiplantae > Streptophyta > Magnoliopsida > Fabales > Fabaceae > Glycine > Glycine latifolia. The sequence goes on from CM023960.1 coordinate 34,436,608, forward strand.
GAATAATATATACTAATATGATTGATTAGCAACCATCAAAGAAATATAGCGCCCCTGAATTCCCTGTGTCCTTATATTTGCTTTTCTTTAAATTAATATCATCCGTCAAAATTGCATGCATAATCTAGAACAAATTAATGCATGTATATAAAATTAATATATTTAATAGTATTGTTTTTGGGCGGTCTAGTCTAGTCTAGTACCTTTCTTGTGCAAGAATGAACAACAGTAGAAAGGAAGGAAATATATAGAAGCAGAGATAGCAAGAGTGAAAACCAAAAAGTGATCACTGGGGTAAAACTGAAGAAATTACAGAAAGAAGCAACGACATGGTCACTGTCCAGGTTGTTTATTTAGGTGAGACGAGATAGGAAGCGGTTGCAGTAAATTAAATATACAAAATACACTATATCAATATATCATATCGTATAAATAAAGTCTCGAGCTAATTAATTAACTTACTCATATCTATTATCATCCTTCTATGTAATAATAATATATATTGTGGCCATGTAACACGTTCCTCTCTAGCTAGCTAGCACGTTGAATTAGAAAGGAGGTCTGGCATGAGGAGAATGAACCCAAGGAGAAGAAGAATAAGCTTCATGGTTCAGATGTTGCCCATTCGGAAGACCTAGGTTCGGAGGAACATTATTGTTATAAACCGAAATCGACCACGAGGCCTCGCCGGGACCGCCGGTAATTCTCGGCAGAGATCCTCCGCCGCCGCCGTGTTCCTGATCGTCATCCTCTAGAGGCAATCTTTCGTACGTAGCATTGGAAAACGTAGCCGCCATTACCAAAATGGGGCCCCCCGCCACAAGCGGGCCCACCACTCCGCCGCCGACGATCTGCCCCTGGCCTCCGGCTAGGTAGATGGTGAGCCCGGTGGCGCCAGGAGGGGACTGCCCGGGGAGAAAGGAGCCTGTGAGGGAGAGGATGTCAAACCGGCCGTGGAGCGCCATGACTGCGCCTGGCGCCGTGGGCTGGCTGAGAGTGACGTTGACGACGGTGCCGCTGCCGCTGAGAATGGAGACGCCGCGCTGGAGCCTCCTAGAGAACTGCGTCACGCAATCGGTGATGTCGGCTCCGGCGGCAATCTCCATGACATGGCTTCGCAGCGCGTTAGGGCTGTCTCTGGTGACAAATATCGGCGGTTTCGGCTTGTTTTTGGAGCCCGGTGGACGGCCCCTAGGGCGGCGCGTGGTGGCGACGTCGATAGCTCCCTCTCTGGGCTCGTCGCTGTTCTCTTTCTCCTCTTCTTCTTCTCCTGTATGGTTCCCCGTCACCGCACTCTCGTTCATGGAAAACCCCAGATCCGGTTTTTTCATCGAGTCGCCAGAGTTCTCCAAACCCACCGACCCGGTCCACCACCGGTTCGCCATAACAAAATAACAACAAAAAGTTGAAGTAGCAAGAAAATTAATTAACTCTCTCTCGAGTTATATCGGAGGCAGATGATTGATTGGTAAGAGTGATATAGTATTGTTTTTGAGTCAACAGAGAAGAAGAAAAATAATGACAAGGGTAGAAGAAGGAAGGGCTTGGTTGGGAATAAGGTGATTAGGGTTTGGTTTGTAACTTTGTGTATTATATATAATATTGTGTGGGGTTGGGGAGAAGGTGGGGTGCACGAACTTCTCGCTCCCCGACAATATTGATATATACGAGAGAGAAGAAAATTGCAATTAGTGCTAATTGCTATTCACTGATTCTTACCAATACATATACAGCACAGTTTGAGTTTCATGTTTGACCATTTTTTGGCGTTCTCATATAGTATGTGCTGATGAATCAAAGTATTTCGTAACCCTACTTTTAAACAGTGGAAAATACTGTATAAGAAGTATTAAATATTTAATATTTTTTTAAAATATACTTTTCAATATTGCGGTTTTTAGTTGTTTAATAATTTGATTTTATGTTTAGTCTTTGAGACTTTGACCAATGTTTTGAATATTTATTAGTATTAACAAAATCCTATATTAAAATATAGCTACGACTTTCAGTTCATCTATGACTAAATTATTGAATGGCTCAACATTTTGTTAGGGTTGTTTGTTTCTTGTTTTACCGGAGAACAAATTAAACAGTTATCAACTCAAGTATAAATAAGACTTAGACTTAAGTGTAAAAGTGGGTGTTTAATTCTAATTTATCAAGGAACTTTGATATGATTATTTTATTTTTATATCAACACAAATTAAATGGATTAATTAAGGATAGATCTAGAACTGCGTAAAGATAGAGGGAGGTATTAAGGGAGAAAATAATGGTGTGTTGGAGAAAACTTGTATTGGGTGAGCAAGTTGGCTGAAGAAAGACGAAATAAAAGGCAGTGGAAAGAAATACATAATACAGGTCACCCACCGTCTTTTGATTGTTGCTTGTCTTTGCTAGTAATTTGGGTGCGAGTACGATTCCTTAAGTTGCGTATCGCTATATGTATATATTATTTAATTAACATCGCCATCTTTTTATTTTCCGGTGATTCCATTCTGTGTTCTTCACGCAGAATTATTTTCCACCCGCTTCTGACGTCAACATGGTTCACTAGGAACGAATATGCGTTTTTCTGATTTTAAACCTATGCAATATTGCATGCAATAAATTTAATTCTTCATTTCTCTCCGTTAATTTAATTTTAAAAAGCTTTTATACTCTAATTTCTTTAGACTGTGAATCAAATAGAATTTTTTTATATAATTTTTAAAATAATTATTTATAAAAATTAACAAACTTATTTGTATTTGCATTAAAAATCTTTACACTATGGGGTTCATATACTTTTTTATTTAAAAAAAACATAACTAATTATATATATATATATATATATATATATATATATTCTTTTGTCTCTCAATCATTTTTATTTTCTTCTCTCACTTCTCCATAACCATTCTCTCTCCCTCAAGAAATAAAAACCTGTCAACTTTTGTGATACCCTTTTTATTTTACTTTTTCTTCTAATCTAGCTATTTTAGTCCCTTTATTATTTTTTTATTTCACTCTAATCATTAGCTCTTGTTTACATTCTAATTCATGGATTCAATTCTCTCATTCTGACTATAATTATTGGGTTTTTTATTTTATTTTTATGGATCATTGGAATTATTTCAAAACTAAGATTTTTTTATCATAAAAAAGTCTTACATTAATTACTTAAGAACAAAGTTCATAAAAAAATTGTATATTGCGCTTAATAAATATGCACAATCCATATAAAAGAAATTATATTATTAAATCATCATAAATTATTATTAATAATTTTTTAAAGATAATTATTATAAAATCAATAATTTATTATACAAGAAGATTTGTTATTAAGATGATAATATAACTTTTTTACAATATATGCATTACTTATTCTTATAGATAATAATAAGATTTGTATTAATCTTATTAGAAATTTAGAACGTAACCATTATAAAGAGGCAGGGGCAGTTGGATCTTCATCATGTCTATAGAGAGGACAACTAGTGTGCAGATTGGTTAGCTATAGAAGATTCTTCTTCCTCAGTTCAGCTTCATTCAGCATGTGTCTTCTTGTTCTCAAATGCTGCAGCTTGTGTTGATTGCTGCTTTGAGTATTGTGTCTTTGTGTATATAGCTTTGTGTTTTTTTTCTTTCCTTAACTAACTAATCCATTGGAGGTTTCACATTATGCACAAATAAATTAGAAAGATATTACATAGTATTACCCTTATATATGCAAAGAAATTGTTTTCAGATTTTTTTCACTAATAAAAAAAATTAAAATAGTAGTATAACGTTAAATTTGAAGTTATGAAAGAGAGACTAGAGAATTTGACCGATGGGTTCAAATTGGTGGATTGGTAGATTTGCGTTGCCTTCCATGCTTGCATACTGCATGCATGAATAACGGGACTATGGGTCTTTTTTGTCGCTTCAAATTGTGAAATTAGGATTTAAAATACAATTAAATATTTAGAATGAAAAAAAAAAGTTATACACTTTTTATACAGTAATCTAATCATAATTATTATATATAATAAATTTATTTATTTTAAAATAATTTAAATAATGATTTATAATTAAATATCAAATGTAAAATTGTTTTACATTGTTTATATTAAATTCATTTAGAATTGAGCGTTATATGTAAAAGGATTTTGACTTGGTCTGTTACACATTTTTAGTAGAGTCTTAATAGTTAATAACACTCATATACATTTGTTAGGTTGTTTTAAAATATAAAAAATATTTTTAGAAAAATGAATATGAGAATATTATATTTTCATATTTGATATAAATAATTAAAAAAGATATTTAAAGATATTATCAATTCCTATAAATATAAAATGTTTATATTTATTTTACTTTTAATTTTTTGGTAAAAGATGAATATTTTATATTTTAAGAAGATGAAAGCTACTTCTTACAATAAATAATTATTCACAATTCATTCTCTTATATTTATTCTTTCGCTCTTATTTCTTCAGTATTCCAAATAATTTTTCTAGACAAAATGTGATTCCTACAAATACAATAATATATCTTAAAAGTTAAAACAAACTATTCCGCTAAAGTATTTTTTTCTTCCAAACCTAATAACATAGATATCACACTCACTCTCATGCGCTCCTCTCATCCCTCCTCTTGCCTATGTACATCGACAAAATTAAATTTCATTATCCACTATGTACTAATTGATCTTCGAATATTAAAACATGCATGAGGCACCTCAGACCATATTGGCGATACATGTACTTGTGATTGCAGGTTCATTTTCTTCTATAGTTCTTTCCTTTAATACGTAGCTGAAATGTCAAAGTCAGAGATTTCGCGGTTACTCTGTTAGTAAAACATTTTCTAGTGTGCATTAATTTCAAGGTTTGATCAGATGGTTGAATTCTCTGAGTAAAATATTCAATGCCCACGCCATCATTATATTGTGCGGCGAATTTGATGATTCAACTTAAAATATCCGACTTCATTCACATCAACGATTCAATGTAGACAAAATAGCCGCTTCATGTTGATAAGGGCTAACGGGGACGATTGAACCTCTAGCTTTGTTTGTTTTGCTTTTTTCCTTTCGTTTTCGTTTAATTTTATACCTTTTGAAACTTAAAACTTTCAAGTTCGTTTTTTCTACATTTATTAGCCAATCAAATAGAGGAATGATGTGCACATTTCTTCGATTATATGTTAACACTACTACACAATATTGTTTTTACGACGCCTATACGACAATGATTCTCACAAAGTCGTCGTTGTTTTGCCCGCAGTGGCAATCTTGTAAATATGAAAAGCAAAACAAAGTCGGTTGTTGGAAAAACGTCTTCAAATGAGGTCTACGACAATAGTTATTTGTAGGACCGTCTTTGAAGGTTAACGAAAATATAGAAGTGGCATTTTTTAAATTTTGTAGTTTTCAAAATCAATTTTAGGTTGAAACAAGATGCATTTTCAATCTCTCTCTTAATAACTACGTTAGGTTAACGCGTTCCCTTAGGGCTTTTCTTTTTCTTCACAAGGCCTCGTTTGCGAGACGAAGCGACTGGAGGTCGTCGACCGAGAGAGGAAGCGAAGAAGGTTAGGAGAGCCAGAGGGAGAGAAAGATCTGTAGCTAGAGGGAGATACGAGAGGATTTGCAAATGGCGATTTGAATGAGCATACAGTGCGTGCAACCAGGAACAACAGGTACGATCCCCCTCCATTTTTTTTTCTTGTCATTTTTTGTTTTTTTTATTGAAAGTGAAGGATGAGTAATAAGGGTTAATTGGTTGAGTGGTGAGCAGAGTATTCTAGCTGAACGATATGGAAAGAAGCACTCCAATGAGGAAGCCACACACTTCATTTGCAGATCTGCTTACGTGGCTTGAAACACCAATTTCTGATTCCCTAAATCATCCTTCCTTCGTTGTTCGTTCTCACTAGGTATAGTGTAGTGTATTGTTTCTATTCTTCTTCAACTATTTTTTTTGGTTACTTCTTTGGGTGATTTTAATTTTTAGTTACCTATGGTTTTTTTCCTGATATTATGTAATTTCAACAGTCGGATGGGATCAGGAAGGTGGTATTTGGGGTTCAAGTCGCTGATGAAGAAGTTGAAAGCTTAAATAAACGGTTCAGTTTTCTCTCATTATTTCCTGTCAATTCGAATGAGTTCTTGGATATGGTGCTTGGTAGTAAAATGAAATGATATGTATCAAAGAGGATTCTTGTGCAGTGGAGCAATCAGGGAATAAGGTATTTTCAATTTTTGATTGTTTTGGGCTATGTTGTGATTGTTCTGACATTTTCTTCTCCTTCTATTGTTATTATTTGTTATTGTCTATCAAGAGTGGCAATCTTCTTATTCATGTGTAGACTGTTATTACTACTCTAAGGTTGTGTCTATATTCCATTGGATGTTATTGGGTTTTGATGGCTTTGTTATTAGTAGTTTTGATTGTTGATATTTTGTAAAAAAGCATTCGATTGTGCACAGTGACAGAATTCGGTGGTGGCGGCCAGTATTCGGTGGTGACCCTTTCATCTCCACAGATATAATTCTCTCCCCTGCTCCTTCCACATTTACATAATGAATTATCTTGAATGTGCATTGTGATAAAATTCGGTGGTGGCCAGTATATCATGTTGAACGTGAATGATGGAGCAGTTCCAATATAAAAACAAAATTTGTGGGGTAATCATTACTCTTTTCTTGTTGAATGATTTTGTATATATTATTTTAATAATCTCATGTTCATAAAATGAATAATAAATTGGGTGAATTTCATTTGCTTAAAGGTTTGCACTTGAAATTCAATTACAAAATTTTTAAATGTGCAAACATTTTATGACTCTGATATATTAATTTCTTGTCGCATGAAAATGTAGAGGTCCAATAAAAAGTCCTTATTTATCCATCAACTTATGTATGCATGTATGTATGTGTACATACAAAGATGGTTATTCCCCAAAAATCGTCTTTGTATATGTATATACAAAGACGGTTCTTCTTCAAAACCGTCTTTGTATCCCATTTTTAAAAAAAATAATAATAATAATACAAACAAAAACAATTTTTGGAAAAAATATCGTCTTTGTATGTGTACATACAAAGACAGTTCTTCCTTGAAATCATCTTTGTATTCCATTTAAAAAATAATAATAATAAATAATAATAATAATAATAATAATACAAACAAAGACGATTTGTGGGAAAAAACCATCTTTGTATCCCATTTTAAAAATAATAATAATAATACAAACAAAGACGATTTTTGGGAAAAAACTGTCTTTGTATGTTGTCGCAACCTATCCGGCCATGACGGTACGGCGATGAAAAAAAGAAAAAAGATTCCAAAAAGGAAAACTACTTGAGAGGATTCGCCACCAACGTTTATTTAAGGAAAACGTCGGAAAAACCAAAAAGATAATGCATGGTCTACGATTTTAGAGAAAAAGAGTTCGGGAGTCATTTACGTACGGGGAAGGTGTTAGCACCCCACACGTGCGTCATGAAGACGACAACCTTTAATCGAGTGTGCTAAAAATAAAGTGACTTTTTAATTATTTTGTCTTCCCTTAAAAACATGACTTGTGTTTCTTTTTTTTTTATTTAGAAAAGAAAATCAAATTTTTATTATTTTTTAGAAAAGAGAATATTTTATATATTTTGTTTTTTTTTAGGTCGACAAGGGATTTGCCCTCGCTCCTACGTATCCCCAAGTGCAATGAGGAATCAGACTTACGTAGTTCTTTTTGGAAGATTTATTTTAATTGCGTGAAAAAGAGTCGTTACGGCGTTGGACCTCTAAACGACGTTGAATTTAAGAAAAAAAAGTGGAGAGAATCACTTAAGGCATTGGACCTTGAAGCGATCTCGAGTAATGTGTAATTTTGAGAAAAAAAAGGAGAATTGAGTGATCCTTTATTTGAGTATTTTAGTTTTTTTTTTTTATATATTTGATTTGCGGTAAACTCTATGAAATCAAGCAAGTCGGGGACCCAGCATGATGTTCACAAAATCTATCCACATGTTTGAAACACCACCAAGCGAGTCGGAGACCCAGCATGGAGTGTACAAAACATAAGCGTGTACTAAAGAATACTAAGGCGAATATAAATGAATAATTGATATAACATTATGTAATCAAATAAATAAAATGGAAATAGAAAATGATAGAATAGAAGTGAGGGGTACACTTATTGATTAGGCGACACCCAGATTTGAACTGGAGAAAAAGGATTTGCAGTCCCCCACCTTACCACTCGGCCATGCTGCCAAATAGATATAGATATATCTATATAAAGTATATTCAGGGTGCATACAGTAAGGACAGGGGTGCAATTAGTAGAACTTATTTAATTACAACATGGCCAGGCCCAACAGATAATTGGTGCATTTATAAATATAGAGGTGTGAATAGCATTACGTGCATTGTTTCAATGTGAGCTAGGTCCAACAGCTGAGGGGTGTGGAGTTATGAAAAGAGAGTGTAAATAGATTTTAATGTTTTGTTTGAAAGTGGGCCAGACCCTAACAGCTAAGTGGGCCAGGCCCTAACAGCTAAGTGGGCCAGGCCCTAACAGCATTATTTAATTCTTTTCAAGCCCAAAGTTAAGGAGTGTATTTAGAAAACTTTGGGGTGCAGAAAGCATTACTCAACTGGTTTGAGGGGATCTATTTACTAAAATCTGGGATGCGAAAAGCATTATTTAATTGATTTTAGGGGGTGTGTTTATTAAAATATGTGGTGCAAAAAGCAATGTTTTTTATGTTTTTATTTTAGGGTTGGAACCGGGTCAGGGCAACTCGGCCCAACCTGTATCTTCTGTTATGTGGTGCAAAAAGCAATGTTTTTTTTTATGTTTTTATTTTTAGGGTTGGAACCGGGTCAGGGCAACCCGACCCAACCGTATCTTCTGTGACGGGCAGAGCAGCCATGAAAGCTACGTGAAAATCATGGGGAAGCCAACACAAAGGGTGGCAAGTCCCCTTTGGCACCACCTTGCACAAGGCCAAGTGACACGAGGGTGGCCGGAGATGGACGCGGCACTGCGGCACGGTGGCGGGAGCGGTGATGGCCGGAAAGTTCCAAAACAAAAAAGAAAGTGAAGAGAGAAAGAGAAAACGTGAGGCTAGTGACAAAAACCATGGAAATAGAAGCAAGAACACAACGAAGAAGATGAAAGACCACAATAAACCTTTGAACGAAATCCAACAGCAGATAATCAAAAGAAACTAAGCAAAACGCAAAAGAGAAAGAAAATACGTAAAGAAGAAGAAGAAGAAACCAAAGAAAGGAAGAAAGGAAAGAATGGGAGAATGAGTGGGTACCTCAGGAGACCCCTCTCCCTTCTTTGATGATGGTGCCAAATGTCAACCTCTGGTTGGCTCAATTTTTCTTCTCCAGGATTCGTGCAGCTGTGCCATTAATTTTTTTCACTCTCGTTGCAATCTTTTAACCTAATGGGCCTTGTGGCCCCTTTTCTTTCTTTTTACTTTCCAAGTTGCGTTTTTTTCTTTTTGTTACCTTCTTCTCTTCTTTATTTTTATTTATTTACTACTCTTTATTATTTTTTGTTATTATTTTTTTTAAAACTATTATATTTTTTGTTTGTTATCTTTTTTTTCTTTTCCTTTCATTTTGTTCTTGTCTTTTTTTTTTCTCATTTTTTTTATTTTACCTGGACAGAATTAGGGTATGACATATGTGTATATACAAAGACGGTTCTTTCTCAAAATCGTCTTTGTATCCCATTTAGAAAAATAATAATAATAATACAAACAAAGGCGATTTTTGGGAATCGTGGTCGGAAGCTTTACTTTTCAACGACACGCACAATAAAGACAATTTTACAACCGTCGTCGTATGTAATTTAGAATCTTCGTTGAATGTGTCATTTATAGTAGTGTAACCTTCACTTTCAAAAGAGATCGAGGGAGAGTAAGATTATGCAGGCTTTGTTAACGATTGCTTTGGGAATTTCATTTCCCCGTTGAATAAGTATATATCCAAATTGTACTTAATTGCTGCTCGCTTGAAGGAAATCAATTAGTCAAAGTGGAAATGACTAGGGCTGAAAGTCACCTCCTTGAATTCCAGCCAATGGAAAACAAACTTCAATTAGTATTAATAGTTTCTATTAGGATGCCACTGATTTTTTAGAAAAGTTACCTATTAATCTCAGTTATGTAATCCATGAAATGATCCTGCTTTTAGTTATTATTTTCACCATCGATTTTTTAAGAAAACTCAAAAACTAAACTTACATGCTGGCCTATTGATGGAAATTTTGAAAACAAAAACATTGGGGTTTCACAACACCCTTGGAACAGAAATGAAGATGACAAAGAAGAATATCTTAAGGTTTCAATAACCATAGTATTGATACATGGATGTCCTCATTAGAAATCAAATTAATCTTTGGCAAATAGTATAAACTATAAATATACACAACACAGATATTTTATATCCACAGGTCAGTTAAAATTCAAATCTTAAACCAATTGATTAAAGATTACAAGTCATTATTATTTATACCAATTATTATTAGTCACTTATAAAATAATTACATCTAACATAGTGATAGTTTTAAACTATCACTGTAATGATTTTATTTTATTAATATTTTTAAATGAACAGACCAACAATCAATTCTTATACAACTTTCTCGATACAAGAAGCGGTTTGCTGTAAATCTTGAGGACTTTTGATGGCCTTTGAGAATCCCTCAATGATTTTTCATAAAAGTTGCTCCATTTGTGAGTAATTAAATTCGTAGAAGTTTAGGTTTCGGGTTTAACAATTGTGATAATTTTTAGTTATCATTACATTAAAATTAATTAAAATAAATCACAACAACATCTCATGAGATTTTATGTAATTACATATAATTCTATCTTTTTTAAAATTTTCTTACCCTAATCTTTTTTTATGTTTAGAAATATTATACTAACATCTCTTATGTTTGAAAATATTACATTGATATTTCTTCAAATCTTAAACCAACATTTTTTATAGAAAAACAAAAGTAATAGTTAAAAAAACAGAAAATGTTTATGTAATTATATGAAATTTCAGGAAATTTTGTTGTAATTTGTTTAATTAATTATTTTAAACATAAATGATAAAATACTAATGATGTTAATTCTAAACTGGCTGAAAGACAACGTGGACTTAAATTTAAAGGAGAAATAATAAAAAGGAATTTTTTTAAAAGATAATAACAAAACAAATTTTACTAGAGAGACAACCATCAAATATTTAATGTTGTGTTTGACAGGAAAGAGAGAAATAATATATCAAATAAATTTTGTATGTTATTCCATGACACTCATATTTTTTACATTCTAATTTAATTAAAAAAATTATCTTTTATTTGTTTCATCTAAATCAAAATACCCTAAAATTTATTTTATCCTATTTAATATATAAAATTTATATTATTTAATATAAATTTGCATGAAGAAGGAAACCAAAAAAAAATTGTATAAAGATTCCATGCAAGGCATTGTTAATTAATTGTGTTTAAAATTTTAAAAAAATGTGAATATAATTTAGTTTTCAAATTTTACCAAATCAACCACACGATGGATATTTGATAGGCGGAAGCGGAGAGAGGGATGCTGCAGAAGCAGAACTGTGTCGTTTAACAGAAAACGACATATATGCAGCGGTGTTTCAGTTTCATGTTTTGATTAGCTTGAAGGCTGACTTTCCCAAGGCGAAGAAGAAGTAAGGAGAGAAAGAGAAAGCGTTTGTGATGGCAGACGATCTGTTTGAAGGATTGCCCCCTCCTTCCTCAAACACTCTTCTTCCTCAACAACTCCAACCACAACCAATTGCTGTTGCTACCAACATCAACGACACGGAATCCTCTGCAGTTCCGCCTCCAAAGCCAATCCTCAAAAGTTCCCTCAAGCGCCCCAACCCTACTCAACCTGACACCCAAGGTCAATTCTTCTTTTCCCCCTTAATCGGTTATTTTCAGTTATGTACAATTTCAATAAATACCACCCTAGGGTTACTTGATTTCAAACCAATTAATTAATTCTATTCAACTCGTAGTCACTATTTTTTCCTTTTGTATAGCTTTCTCGCGTGAACCCTAAGGTAGATAACTTTTCCGTTTGTTTTTATTCAACATTGTTTACGACATGGACGCATGGAAACAATGTGCACATGCAACACGGTGCGAAGAATGGACAAACAATCATGACATACTCATTTACCATTCAATGGGCTGCAAGATTGAGCTTCAAAACCCTTTTTTTTCTTGGAATTCTCTTATTTTTCTTTTCCCACTGTGAACTTCAGTAATTCCGGCCTTTAATATTTAGTGGGATAAAACTTTGTTGTTGTTGCTTTTATTAATGAGAACTTAAGTTGACTATGAAAGATATCCTAATTTAAGAGTTCCTTATATTGTTTTATCAAAACCAAGAGCTCTATTTGAGCTTGCCTTGGTTTTTAGTGTTCCAAAACAAACAGAAATCTAAAAAGTTGCAAATTCAAGCCTCTACTTGTCTTTTTGGAGTGAGGTAATTGTAAGTTCATTTGTTAAGTGTTTTTTGGAACCCAGATGCCTTGGACTGGGGCATCATTCCCGTTCCGTAAATTTAGTTTACTTTTCTTTATATTTGCTACCATCCCTGTTTCAAATGATGGAGTTGGTATTTTTTTTTTAATTCTGAATGATCTATTGTAATTTCAGCTGCAGCACCTAAGAAAAGCTTGAAGTTCAAAACCACGACGGATGCTTCTGAAGCACAAGTTATTGAGGCCATGCAGAAGATATCTTCACACATCAAGAACCCTGCAAAGTTCAGCAAGGCTGCAAAGCTTGCTATACAGCTGATTCAGGCAGGAAGCGTAAAGCCAGAAATTAGTGATTATTTTTTTGCCATATTAGAAGCTGCAATGTCATCATCCATTACTTGTACAGATCCTTCAGTTCGAGCAGATTATCATTCTCTGTTCTCCGTAGCTCAAAACACCAAAGAAGTAAGATTAACAATTTGTTCAAGATATTCATTATTCATTTTTCTTGGATAGGGTATGTGGAAAGTTTCTTGACCCTCGACCTATCCTTTAATTGCAGCACCTCAATAAGAAGCAAAAGAATCAACTGGCAACTTGGACAATTAATGCTGTGGTGGCGAATGATTTATATACAGATGACAGCTTTGTGGTATGATTCTCACTAAACTTTTATGTTAAACTTGCTGACAACTACTCAATGTTCATTTGAGGCAACAAAAAACATATTGGAATGATATGCAACTCGTTTTGACATGTAATGCTTTTTCAATCATCACAAAATGAAAAGTATGCTGTCATCAATGTACTGTCCTTTTCTTTGTGCATTTTGTCAAGTGGATGACTGATTGATAAGCATCATCATTCCCAATTCAGCAGCCATCTGCTGTGTTCACCCTTGCCATACTATTTTGTGACGGACTGACAGGTGAATAATGGAGCATAGAAGTGCACTCATGCATGACTTGTGTTACCTCTTGAATGTTAACATATTACACTCACTCCAGGGACAAAGTATTTTTGTTTCGGAGTAGTGGAAGTTTGTCTTGGTTGCAAATGGTAGTATTCTTCTTTTAAGTGGAATGTTGGGTTCCCGACTCGGCACTCTGGTAGCTGATACTTTGACTTTGTGTATTTTTGGAGGGACTTTTAATGCATCAAATTAACTGCTGTGAAAGTTTTGTCTGGATTTTGTCACGTTTAATGTTAACTTTTGTCTAGTCACCAGATTTAGAGTTGGGATATTGTTGCCTATTTTAATCTTATTCTGTTTACCTTGAATAGTTGGACCCATAAAGATTATCTGTTTGTTACCCATGCTTTGTTTCCTACTTTTATACAGTTTTCTAAAGCAGCTGGGCAAATCAAGGAAGCTATATCTAATCTTCCTGTTGCAACAGAAGAGGAGGACGCAGAGGAAGCCAAGTCTCTGAAAGATAGCACAGTTATAGTGGATGAAGGTGATAAGACACCTGCCACAGATAATGATAATGATGGGGAGGAAGCTCATGCTGACCCATTTGGACTTGATGCTCTGATTCCTAATTCCACAAAGAAAGGTGAAAAATTAAAGGCAAAGAATGAGGCAGCTGTGAAAATAAGGGACGATGAGGAAGAAACCAACAGATTCCTCAAGTCACAAAGAGAAGTCCTGATAACTTGTTTAGAAATTGCTGCTCGGCGTTATAAAACACCCTGGTAAATGCTCGTGCTGTTTTCTATTGGATGTCTTTTACACGCTTTATCATTGACATTATTTGTTGTCCTTTCTCTATCCAGGTGTCAAACTGTAATTGATATTTTAGTGAAGCATGCCTTTGATAATGTGGCAAGATTTACAACTCGCCAGAGGGATGCTGTTGGGAAATTGTGGGCTTCAATACGGGAGCAAGAAACTCGTCGGAAGCAAGGGAAGTCAGTTAATGGAAAACTTGATGTGAATGCTTTTGAATGGCTTCAACAAAAATATGCTGGTGAAAAGATTAGCATTCGTCATTCTGTTGGAGCTAGCGGAGACCGACGTGCCCAGCAATGGCTTGGTTAAATATTATTGTGACCTTTCTATAAAAGTAATAGAGAGGATGATGGAAACTGCAAAGTAGTTTAAAGGAGGGGAGAGAATGCGTCCTCGTCATTTCATGGAGTGTTGTAACTTAAGTAGGTCTCAGACATCCTCCTAATTGAATATCACAAAACAATTTGGTAGTGACTTCAAAAAAATGTGACTTATTTACCCTTTTTTATTTGTGCATATATAAGTTATTGATTTGTTTTCAAAACACGAAATCATGTTTTGCGTCGTGTGCTCGGGCATCTATTAACTAAAAGTCTAAAACAGTCTGAATGGGATTTGATTCCGAAATCATGTTAGTTGAAACAAACTGTTACATGACATTTGAGAGCTTCAGGGCTGGGTAAACCAATCTTATACTTCATCTAAGAAAGAAGTGTTTTTTAGAACGACTTGGTTTTTATCGTGATAAGCAATTAACATTTTCAGCTTCAAAATATATCAATGAATGGCTTATTTGATTATATATTTAGCTGCGGGGAGTATTTAAAGTAGATTGAGCTAAACCCTTTACACTCTTAGCAGAGCTTCTTTGGTTCAACGATAAGCATCAGACTTGGACCGATGTATTGCTCTGTCGCCTCCATCTTACTTCTGAATCAATTTGCCTTTTCCCAATCTCCAACTGTGTTAAATTTTTCTAAAACCACGTAATATTGTATGAATATTCCTTAATTCTGCACTATAAAGATGTGCAGACGCGCATATGAACCCTGTGAGCTCAAAACTTGTGCCAATTCGTTCCTCGTCAACTTTTATCAGATCCTCTTGCTCTGCCTATGTTTGAGGATTTTTATCTTTGTTAATGAAACATTTGCTACCTTACCTATTCTGCTTTATTTTATTTTGGAAGTTCTTGTTCTTTTTATTTTTTGGAGCATATTTTTCCCCTCGCAAAGGTTCATACAATCTTTTTAAGTAAAGCATTTTCTTTTGGACTGTTTATTTAAGCACACTCTGTGCTTATGGACGGTCTTGTGCTGATTTTACTTATTACATCACAACATAACATAATCATAAGCTACATCTACTGTTGCCCCCTCCCTGGTTTTCTTGGTGTTTTTAGCGAAAAGCAGTTTTTCTGACGAAAAACATCACTGACATTGCAGCAAACATTGTGAATTTTGTGTGTCAATAATGATATTATACTGGTTGATGATTTATGAATTAGAAGTCAGTCCGTCCTTTGGTGCCATCTTTGGTTGTAATCAATTATTTTGTTCGATTTTGTAATTTCAATCCAAATGTTCGCTAGGCAGCCCCGTGGATATGAGGAGCCACCTTCTCTACGATAACTTCCGTTGTATGGATTGTGTTGTCTCTCGAGTCTCAACCATATAGTTTTAAGTTGTTGGTAAAGAGAAGATGTCATCTCTAGTTTCACTACCGATTTGATTGTGCTGGGGAAAATGGGAGGTTACCTCGTAGAGATTTGTGTACTGGAATTTTTTCAGAAGTTAGAATAAATACCATATTTACATTACATTTGGTCAAGTGTGACAAACACAACTTACCACCCTGTGTATAATTCATTTACTGTACCGACAAAACTGCGTGACATATTGAAGGTTGCATGTACTAGTTAAATAGTTATGCACTCTACAGATCAAATGGTTATCACCATTATGCAAAACTGCCAACAGGATATAGCTACATCCTTGAGTAAAATCGATTGAACTTGCACCAAAGACATGGTTCACAAATTCAGTTCTAGATGACTGTCATATTATCTCCCCTCATTTAGTCATTTACATAGCAAAAACACCTGTTCCAGCGAATCACCAAACACAATCAAAGATTTAAAAAGAAACCACTCATTGGATTGACTACATGAATATAACGTACAAAGAGGAAACAAAAATGATTAAATCCTTCTATTAAGTATGGAAAACAAGAGAAAATTGCATGTAATCCCAAATTGATAGAACCTTATTTTACATGGCACAAAAAACAAAGGCAGGTGATTGGGCTGAGTTAACTTATGTTTCGCTCCTTCCCTTCCCTTTGATTTGAGTTTCACTCCCAGTCTTCGTCACGCAATTCATCATTCTCTTCTTTGGGCGGTCTAACAACCAATAACACAGTTCCTAAACTCTGAGTGAACCCCTTTTCCTTCAATGCAAAACCTCTTTCGACCTTCAAACCCTCAGCATTACTATTCACGAGATAAAACCCATCATCAGCACCCACCTCTCTGTTACTCCTGTTGGCCACCACCAATATAGGCTCCTCCTTATACCACCTATTAACCTTCCACGGCAAAACCCTAGCATCGGGAAATGACACCACAACACCCCCTTTTCCTAAACCGACGACTGGGTCCCACGAGGGCAACACCACCCATTTTCCCCACCCCTTCTCCGCCACCACTACACCAAACTCCCCCTGGCTCCTGCTCTCAAACGGCGCCTCCAAAATCTCCCTCTCCTCCGCCGCGGAGACCGGCAACAACACCACCGAACTCGCCTCTGCCACCTCCCCAATCCTCAACCTCACCACCGGAACAAGCGCCGCAGCCTCCCCTTCACCCACCGTATCCCCCTCCTCACCCTTCCCCTCCAACTCCTCCAAAATCACATTCCTTGCCGCCTCCGTCTCCGCCACGCGCAGCGCCTGCTCCAGCGCCGAAGTCCTCTGCATCGATGGGTTCCTATGCTCCCTACTCTGCCGGTAATACATAAAAGAAAGACAATCTCCGGGGAGAGTGTAGTCGAAGCTCTCCCACCCCCTATCCCCGCGCCTGCTCGGAAAATCCTTCATCGCACGTGCGAGCTCCTGCGCGGCCTTCCCGTCGCACCGATTCTCGACGAGGAAGCGTGCGGCGGCGACGCGCTGCGAGGCGCTGAGGAGGCGGATCTCATAGAGGAGCTCGGCGCCGCCGGTCTCGAAGGCGGCGAGGAGGTCGGGGTCAGCGTTGGACTGGACGAGGGAGTCGCGGACCTGTGCTCCAACGATGAGGCGGTTCTGCTCGACGCCGGAGATGCCTGTGGTTTCTTCGATCGTGGGAGGTGAAAAGCCTTCGCGGATTAGGGAAGCGATGAGGGGCGCGTACTCGTACCAGAGGCCGAGGCGGTTGGCGAGGACGTCGATTTGGCCGGCGATGTCGAGGGTGCCGAATTGCGAGGGGATCGGCGCCGGGGGAGGGCGGAAGGGCTGGTAGACTTGCTGCTGGGGCGGCGAAGGCTGCTGGGGCTTCTGGAAGGAAGATGAGTTGAGGACGGCGGAGATGGGCTTCACGAAATGGCGACGGTGAGGGGAGGGAGAAGGTGTGGAGAGGAAGAGGTCTTTGGGAGTGATTGGTTTGATGTTGAGAGTGTTTGCGGTGACGCAGGAGATGGAAAGCATTCTGCAGATTGCAGTTGCGTGCCTTGCCTTACCTTATCTCGTCTTTCTAAGATTTTTTCATCTCCTCGTTCAATCATCCTCTATATACCTCTTGCTTCACTGTCTTACTCACCAGAAATAACTAAACCAAAAATATCTTATCCACTTTTCTTTTTAAACTCCTCAAATTTTAATATATGAATGCGGAGAATATTGAAAAATTCGTTCTTCACATATAGAAATTCAAATTTATATCCGAAAGTGAAAAAAAAAAAACGATAAATTTATTCTTTTATTAACTTTGATACGTAACAATTAATGAAATAGTTTTTATGATATATTCAAAGATAAATTTATCTGCGTTCTAATAAATTTATCAAAACTCTATCCAAAATATAATTTAATTTTTATTTTTTTTAATCATTACAAAATACTTAAAAAAATGAAATCAAACATAAATTAAAATAAATATAATAATAAATATAATATTGATTAATAAACATAATTTATCTGTTACTCAAGGATTAACTTAATTATTATAAGATGAACTTAATCAAATAACGCACACATCTTATAATAGCTTTTATTCTTCTTTTAAATTCTTAATCTAATCTTTGATTTCGTGGAGACAGGTTGAAGTTGTGACTCAAAAGAGTTTTTATCATCTTTTTTACATTAAAACTGGCTCATTTATTGATGTTGACAATAAGAAGTTTTTTGCTCAAGAGAAACATAGCATGTTGAAGGAACTTATACTTGTGCAAGACATTATTGGAATGACAAGCTTAGGTGAAGAACTAACTCAAACAAGTATTGAAGCACAACAGTACTAGCAATAAACTGTTGTCGTCGTTAAGTTTGCTCTCTATATAAGTTTTGGACATAAATAACTGGATATTTTGAACAACCTTGTACTGTTGCACAAATGGATATCGGAGATGCAAACATGTGTTCTAGATGGATGCCAACAAAGATTCATTTCTAACATCACGCGGCACGAGTCTGTATGCTTGGATGTGCAATCCATTACCCAATTATCTGCAGACTACAATCTTCTACTACTAATTATCTACAGACACCTCAAAAGGACATAAAATTATAATAGTTTAGAGATTAAAACATCAAAACAATTTAATGAGCAACCACTTCCAAGCTTTATCTGAGCTTCGTAAGTTACACTTAATTATGTTAGAAATTCACATCCAGACTCCAAGTGGTCAGACTCCTTCCACGATCATTGCCTCAGGCCTTTCAACGCAGCAGCAAAAATCTAAATAATGAAGAAAACAAGCATAAATTCATTATCCGTTATTGTATTTTTATTAGCAGTATATTATCAAAACTAGTGTCCTATTTTTAAAGCAAGAGAAAGTGATACATATAGTCATATTCAGATTTGTGCTGTGATGTTCTAATGCATTCTTTTCTACAGAACTTAAGTTAAAACAAGACAGATACGTAATGTAATTATGCAAATAAAAAAAGCCTCGCTCATGAAAAGCATGTCTTTCAAGCTATGAATGACAACAGATTCTTCATTTGACACAACAAGGTAATGAATGCATGCACAAATGAGCAGCTTCAGTTTGACCACTCCATAGCATGAATCAAAATTAGATACAGTACACAATGATGAAAGAAACAGATGGAAGGAGCTAAAACATTAAACACGATTTGTGTATGTTAGCATAATAAAGGCAGAGCCTCAACTTTGCATAATGGGGTAGATGACAAAGCCACCACATCTCTAAGGGTGCTTTGTGGCTAGACATGACCCTGCATTTCCGAATCTGCCCCCATCCTTGCCAAGAATGACAAATGGGTGCCCATCCTTGTCCCCATTGAGGGCGAGAGAAATCAAATAGAAACACAGAAGCCCAGCCTTATGATTTAACCATTACCTATTAGATAACCCATTC